>JAAGNO010010626.1:40228-85061 GCA_033439905.1 Ceryle rudis
AGTCATTTCAGCTTTGTGCATGAAAATCAAGTGCTTAAGCATGGAGTTTTAGATATTTCTGCTGGTTACATCTAGTGTTACAAGAGGAGTCATTTGTGACTCTGCCAATATAGAAACCACAGAGCAGATATTGAAACCAGCTTGAATGCTAAAGTTGGATACAGATTTACAGCTCAGCTAAAGCTTATTACACTGCTATTGATTTCACTGGAATTGTATTTGTGGGTTACAAAGGCAGACAGTCTTATTAATATATTAACATTTTTAATAAAAGGTAAAATGGATCAAAACCTGGCTGACAGCCATTCAGTCTACCAGTAATGCAAGTGTTTCTTTTTGGCAATGAAATGCCACTGAGCAGCAGCAGCTCAGAAGTGCTAAGTATGGAGTCTTACATTTTATTAGCCCTGCTCTTTCCCAGCAGGGACCCATTCCTGCCTGTGAAACTTTCGGATGCTGGCCAGGTTTTCATGGTTAAGATGCTTTTAGATGCTGACCAGGGTAGCAAATAGTTTCCAGTTGATGTTCATTCTTGCTGATTTAATTCAATAAGGCGACCAGCAAATACAGCTAATGTTCCTATAATACAAACTAGCATAAATATGCCAAGGAGAAGATGATCAAGCACCATTGCAACAAACTTCCATTCTTCTGCAGCCTGAGAAAGAAACAAAGGAAATGGTAAAATCTCTGCAGAACCATGTTTGTGATGGGTGGTCTCAGTGATTGAGAAAACCCTACCTAGAAATACAAGGTTCAAGACTAAACTGTTTAGAAACCCTGGCAATTTGGTGAACAATTTCATTAAAAAGAAATGTTGAAAACCTTAATTTTTAGTCAAACGGTTGCTTTTGAAAGAGAGTTTAAAACATTGAAAGCAAACCACTTAGTTGGACCCAGCTGACTTGTATTTTTCTATTGCTTTTTCATTCACTTGGGCTATCTAAGCAATTGTCATTAATTTAGCTCTAGTCCCTGCTTTCCATGCCTTGTATACACCCTAAGGTCTGGGAAAACCTTCTCCATAGTTCCCTTAGTATTTTTCCAGTTGTGGGACACCATGAGCCACTTGTTCTGCAACTGCATTCTCACTGTATGCTTTTGTGTGAACCTAGCACTGTAAGCGTGAGGTGCTAAGTGCAGCATGGCTCAGGCTTTCCACCCTGTAGCTCTGCCTTATGAAGTGACACATACTGGCCTAAAGCACCCTGTACTTTTGCCTTAGTTGTACAACAAGTAGAAGAGGCCGTTGTAAATTGTCTAGGGGACACTGATAAGTAAATGATGTTTTGAGGTGGTTCAGAAGTGCACAGGTGGATTCAATGAAGTGGCAGCCTTCAGAAGCAACAATCTTCGGTTTATTTGGGGAACTTGACTTCTGAAACCCCCTGAAAGTGATATCAGTGGTGCCCAGATGACACAAGTACTTGGGCTCCACTTCCGAAGGGAGCACTTGCCAGTAACTTGACGACTCTTCTTGTAAGCCTAGGAGGAAGTAAAGCCCTGAGATGCTGAAGCTATGCCAGCCCTACTGAAGGTAACACTTTATCTGCAGAGGGGCACAGGAGTTATAGGGGGAACATGAGACTACAGCCAGAGCCATTCGACATGCTCCAGGAATTTGGTCACAGGAAAAAACACTTTGGTGTAAATCCTGCCCATGGGAAGGAGGGACCTCCTTTCAAGAGTATGGCCAAATTACTGTCCCAGAGAACTCTCTCCGTGTTTTCAGGCTAGACTGCAGTTCAACAGGAAAGGTCTGTGTTCATTTAGAAAGGTGAAGTACCAAGACTAATTTACCTGTGCAAGAGCTGTGTGAACCATGATAACTGAAATAAGAGAGGGGGTGAATTGCCTTGAATGTGCTAGAAGGAGGCAGAGCTAGGTTTTCCTGGGGAACACTGCCATATGTGAGTCTACGTGCATTTGTCCTTCTTTTGGCTTGCAACGTGGAAAAAGTCAGTAATCAGAGTAGCTCATGATGTGTTTCACTTGCAGGGACTACTTCTAACATTCAGGAATAAAACAAAACCTTATCAAAATTGGAATTATAATTTGTAAGTTACATGTAAGACTTCTGAGAAAAAAATACTAGCCTTTTAGAGTTTGGCTTATTTCCTTGCTTTTCAAAATTGTCAGGAGCTTACTTACCACAGGGGGAAGATGCCCGAGTGGGAGACAGGAGTAATGTGTTTTGGGACTTGCTTACAGTTCTTGAAACTGCTTTTCTACTTGCAGACACTCCATCTCTACAGCTTCACATACCATATTTAGAAAACCTTAGCACTGCCACTTTTTCACTTTTTTCTTTTTTGGGGGGCCAAGATTCAACTGCCATATGCAACAATTATCTGTTACTTCTTGTTGACTGCATCAAGGGGAGAAGACTGTTCCCTGCTAAAGCCAAACCAGAGCTTGGAGTGTTTTTGTGAGTCTGGGATATTTTGCCAAAAAAAAAAAAAAAAAAAAAAAGTAGCAATTTGAAAGCAACAAATGAATCATTCACAAAAAACGCCTTACATTACTGGCTTCTTGGTCCGATTTCATAGTTTCTGCAATGTATTTGATTCCCTCTATAGCATTTTTCACATCTGGATTTCTGGTAAGTGGGGAGTAGAAGTTGACAGGCACAGAACCTGGCTTCCCAGAAATTTCAGAAATATCAATATCTTCTGCAAAAATATTTTTGTCTTGTTTATCCCTGGATGGTCGTTTCATTGTAGAGAAAAACATGATGTTTGGGATTGTGTCAATAAAGATCTGAAAACAAAGAGGGAGAAGATGACAGTTGCTGGTTGGCAGGGCTGCACTGAAGATGCAGCTGTGTACTGAACAAAGGCAAAGCCTCTGCGGTCCGAAATCCTTTCCCACGCTGGATCAGCTACAGATTCCCCCTCAGAGTATGTCTCAGCCTGAATCTCAGTCACACTGGGGCTTTTGTCAGACTTCTGTCCTGGGGCACATGGAGTCACCCACTGGCCTGTCACATGTTTTCTGGAAACCATTTCCCCTTATCATATTGCCAACATCTACACATGAAGGGGGGTGTGACACCACCCCAGAGCAGACCCTCAGCTAGTGTGAGCTGACAGAGCTCTATCACTCTCAACTAATTTGGAACATATTGCTTATGAATCTGGCTTGACATACGGACTACGAAGCATCTCTTTTGGCTACTTAATTTTGACTTTGTTACTACAAATGTTTACTAAACATGCATATAAGGTTTACAGAACAATTTTAAGTACATGGTGTGTTTGCCTGTTGAAATATCCCTTCTGCAGGGATTCTTTGTACTTCAGAGCAAATCTGATGTAAGCTGTACCTTTAAAAGTATGATCAGAAATACACAGAACAACCTCCTATTCATGTCATGGTTTAATATGAACCCAGTCAGGGTTAAAAAAGGCAAGAATAACTGAATAGATCCTCTTTGACACTGTCTCCCTGGTAAAGAACGTGTAATGATAGACATCAAATTTTTTTTACATCTTGTGGTTACCCTTTAGACTACTGTGCAAGGATCTCCTTGCTTTCCAAGGACTGCAGAGCAACTGTATTTACTGGAAAAGTACAGAGAAGGCCACAGCTTTTGCTAAACTGTCTTTTGCAAAATGGGATGCTGAACACAGGTATCCCCAATGGCCTTTGTGCACTGCAGTTACATGGGCTGGCAAACTTGGTTACTGGCGGGCAGAGGTTTTGCAGTCAGATGGAGAATTAGACCAGGAAATGTAATTTGAGTCCAGCTGGACATTTTATTTTCCCTGTACCTTCAGCTGCCCATGTTTTGCCTCATGTGTTCCCTGCAAGACTCTACCCCAGTGGACAATTTTGTTATTTAGAGGAGCACTTTAACAGTCTTGCTGACTTTATGCACAGCTAAGTAGTAAACACTGACTCTTGTGCCTAGAGAGCTTTAACATGATGCATTTACTTCCCCAATTCCTGTTGACTTTTATTAGAAAACCTGCCAATAAAATTTGGAGCGCTCAGTGGAAACCATGAAACATGCAAAGCCATAGAGCTCACCTTCCTGACCCAGGGCGGCATGGTATGAGTGCTTGGGGAGCGGTGGTGGGTGTTGATGACGATGACTGTGATGATGATTGAAGCGATGACAAACACCATTGTAAACAACATGTATTTGCCTATCAGAGGCACTGCACTGGAGGTGGAGGGAATCAGCTCCACAATGACCAGAAGGAACACAGTCAAAGACAGCAGGACAGAGATGCTGAGAGTCATTTTCTCACCTGCCATGTAAAAAAGCCAAAATAAAACAAAACAGCAAATGAAAACCCATTGATGTTCCTATCATTCAGTACAGAGAGTATTTATTTGAGAAGATAGGATGTGGACAATCACTATTCAAACCATATATGTACATGCATCTGGAGTTGCTATTGTTTCTCCCAGCATCCAAAGCAGTAACTATGCTGGCCAAACCTGAGAGCTTAACATAGCATTAAGATGGGAATAACAAGGTATAACTGGGATGAGGTATGGGTGGTGTATATGGAAAATTTACTTGCCAGGAGTGCTTCATGGGCTGTGCATTTTGAATGATGAAGTATCTGCACCTGATTAATACTTGTGCCACAGCCTCCTGGGGGTTCGCTTGCCTTACATTCTGGCACGCTCATGCTGGGCTGAGTGGGCAGACAGAAATCACATCTGACACCAGAGGTCAGTTGCTATTTGAGATGTTCCAGCATGTAGGATGTCAAAACTGAACCACAAAACATGATTTTCACAGTTTTTTTTCTATCCAGTTCAACTTTATAGAAAGCTTTCCACTGAAAAGAAACAACTCAAGTATTTCATAGCAGAAGCTTAGTGAAATTCAGCAGTATGAAAAGCTGCCACAAGGTAAAATGAATGAAACAGAGGAAATGGGTGGCAGGGAGCAAAAGCTGCTCAGCAGGGACAAAGGAGGCCAGAACAGGCCGGGATTACTCTCTGTGTCACATGAGGTAATTTCTGTGAACAGGTAACAAGGTTCCTGCTCTAACACCATGCCAAAGGACCTCACTCACCCCTTATGCACTACTTAGTACGTGACATACTAACACACTACCTACCTATGGCAAGCCATAAAAATCAACTAGCTAAATCTTTGTTAGGCAGAAGATAACTGGAGAGTTAAGCAGTGCCCTCTGTGGGAAATCAGCCCAATTTATTCCCATCAGTAGTTTCAGCTTTCAGTGCTTGCTGTTTATTTGAAGAATGTTTAGAGATATTATTTTGAGCAGAAATGTCCAGTTTTAGTAAACACTGCCCTTCAAGTAGGCTGATGACTTTAAACATGCAGAATTTCTCAGAAACTTGTTAGAAGAGCATTTCTATAGCAGTTGAATGAATAAATCTACGTACCTGAATCTGTGGGTAGGTAAAACACAAACCCGGTTAAAAACGAGAAAAGCAGGCAGGGAATGATGACGTTGACAATGAAGTAAAGAGGCAGGCGTTGCATGAGGAAGTGGTAGGTGATATCCAGGTAGGGGGTGTCTGGGCAGCAAGTGTAGTAAACCCAGTGCTTCCAGCCACGGTAGTCCTTCATCACCCATTCTCCACTCTCCATGAAGTTACTCAGATCTGGACGGTCACTCTCCTGACAGCAAAAAAAAGGAAGAAAAAAAAAAACCAAACCCAAAGCAAGCAAACAAACAAAACCACAAAACAAACAAACAAACAAAACAAAACCCCCCAATTCTTACTATTAGATGTTTTGAACAAAATCAAAACCTAGCAGTTGCTTAGGAACAGGATTCCAAGTAACTCAGGCACTTCATGCTTTTTTGTGAGCAAACCACTCTTGTTTATGTTATTTTGCCTTCGAATATCATCCTGTACACAGCATTCAATTAAATATTTTACATAACCAGTCAGGGATAGTTGCTTAAAGAGAAACACCGATTAAATATTTACAGGAGACATACCTGAGGGGACAGGGAAAGAGTTCTTGGAAATGGAATGTTATAAACAGAGAAAGATAAAACACCACCAAAAGAAAAAGGAGAGAAAGAAAAAGAGAAAGAGAGAAAGAAAAAAAGAAAAGAGAACCCCCCCCCCCAAACAAAAAAGAAAAATGCAGCAAAACCACCCAAACAAAACAAAAGCAGAACAGGCAGCACCATAAGGAGTGGTGTAAAGAGGATAGACAGGCAGGAGACTATTAGGGCATAGGAATTATGATTATGAGGAATTTTAGAAGATAAATCAGGAAATTTTGTGCTAGAACTATAAATAAGGCTTTTATATTTTACAGCCTGCTTGGTTTTCAGTCAAAACATATATACCATTCTGAATCTGAGATTTCCCTAAAACCATATCCAGGTCTTTACTGCTTTTCCCAGTTACAAACTCCTTGCTTACCGGATTAATAACAACCATTGTACCATCATATGTCCATGTTCCTAACTTCATACTGCAGTTCTGCTGGTCAAATGGGAAGTACGTGACTATAATTTCACAGTAACTTTTAAAAATAGCTGGTGGTGTCCAGGTGATCAGGCCTGTGTGCTCCAGAAGGACTTTGGTGTATTTAACGATGGCAAAATCACCGTCTGCACTGCAAAAGGGACAAGGACATTAAGAGTAGTGTGGGCAGCTTAATTAACAGTGACAAAGGGATTTCTCTGGCTGTGGATCAACTGGTCCCCCCAGTGCCATCATGCCTGATCCTGGAGAAGCTTGCTCTGAGTCATGCTACTACCTGGCCCAGCTGACGTGGGAAAGCAGGCCCACCATAGTGGTGCTATGGGGCAGAATTATCCTCTCCCCACTCCCCGCCCCAGGCAGCTGGCACCCCTTACTTGTTGTAAAGAACAAGGTCTGGCCTCCAGATATCATCTGAGGGGATGCGGATTTTTTTCACGCCTCCATAGTCATCTGGATTCCACTTGAGGTTGACATCTGTCCATTGCTAAAGAGAATGGATTTCAGCCATTGAGAGCCTCTTCCAGCACTTCTGGGTATAGTTTTGTTACATCCCAGAAATATGCACCTCCCTTGCTTTGGGACATGCAGGTAAGCATAAACATATGCTAGCAGAAAACCTAGCTAATTTTAATTTAAGAAGTTTACAAAAAAATAGAAAATAATGTAAGAGATAAATATACCAATAGTCCACTGTTTGAATTACAATGCCAAATGCTTTTCTTAAGGCTCTTAGTGTCTAGCACATTTTATTCTTGAGACCCCAAAAAGAAGAAATGCTCTGTTAGCTGACCCACCTGTCCAAGTTGCCCTGAAAATTATAACAAAGTAGTTAATGCCTGTCTGTGTCCAGTGCAGTTATTTGTATTGGATGAAATGGTTAGCAATATCTAGACTTACCTGTTTCAGGCGTACGTTGGTTGTCAAAAACTTATTTACTCCATCCTAAAAAAAAAAAAAAAAAAAAAAAAAAAGCAGTAGCAGCAAACATTAGGATTAAAGGAGAAAAACCCATTTCCTTCCAAAAATGGCACTGCTTGGCACTATCACATAAGCCAGCGGTTCAACTTGTACCACACATTCAGACTGTACCACACTAATAAGCTGAATGAGCTGCAGCCCGACTGTGACGACAACAGCATCTTGATGGTCCTCCACTGGGCGCACCACCTTGTTGTAGTCCCTGAACAAGTCTTCGACGAGGCGAGTCTCATGTTCATAGCACAGGGCCAGCCCAGCTGCAGAAGAGCAGGGGTGGCATCAGCAAGATGGGATAGGGAATACACTATAGCACCATCTGTCAGTCTGAGGTGGGCATGAAGGAAATACTGTGAACAGCAAGCTGCTGGTGGAGGGTTAACATTTTCACACCAAATCCTCTGTCTCATTCCTTGTTTCTGCTATGCGTTACAAACATTGCAAATATCATCAGCAGGGTTGACTACTTATTTGATCTGTAGGTCAGCTTAGGAGTAAGGCAACAACAGCCTCCAAACAGGAGATAAACCAAACCAAATAACCATGGTTGTGGATATCAGACTGATCACTGGGAACAACCTTCAGGCTCTCTCAACTCCCAGCTGTGCTTACTCCAATACTCATGGAAAATTAAGTGCAGAGAATACCCACAATCAGAGATTTCTGGTGTTACCTTCAGTTCCATGGACTTGCCTGTAACAGTAACATTAAAGGACAGGGCCAAGCACAACAGTCATTGAGGTGAAAGCACCACACAGAATCCCTGCACCCGAAGTCTAAACAGAGACAGAACTCTTCTCCATGATGGGAGTTGCTCAGGATGTGTTAGTGGTGAAAGAGAAGGAAACCTTTCACAATGCAGCCCCCTATTTCCCTGTCCTTGGAGAAGGTCTCAGCCTGTCCTCAGAGACTGCTCAGTGTGACTCAGCAGCACTACGTGAAAAAGCCCTTTTAAGAAGGGCATCATGAATGAAAATGGCAGGCAGCAGCTTTGTTTCAGCACAGCTTTAGCAGCACATATGTGTGGCATTGTACTCCCAAGGGGTGAGGGCCCAAATTCCCACCTGACAGCAAAACAGATGAACCTCATTTCCAGATCGCCTGTTGCAGAAGAAGCGGCTGCATCACACACTCAAGACTGTAGCTGCTTCACTGTTACCGGGGAGTAAAGCAAATGGAAGGAGGACTCTGAGATGTTTTTGTATGTGACACCTTTGAAAGGCGGTGAGAGGGAACAGAACAGCTGAGCCTCACAAGCATTTTTGGCAGATCCCATCCTTGCCCTTTCCTGTCTCAGTTTGAGTCCTGGGCCATTGAAGTCAACAAGAATTTTACCACTGACTCCAACCTAAGCCAGGATTTCCCCTTGTTTCCCAACTGACTTTTAATCAGCTCTTTTTATATAGTTGAGCTGAGATGCCAAGGATTCGGTCTTGGCCTTGTCCTGCCATGACATGGTATTAAAATTCTTCGGTGCCATTGAGAAAAGCTGTCTGTTGTAGACAAGCTCTGCTTGTTTTCCCTGCCAGAAGGCTGGGCTGGGGTGGGCAGGAGCTGTCTTTCAGTTTTTAAGATATGATGTTGTGATCATAACTAAGTCAAGCTCTTTGCTGTGCTTTATTAATCCAATTAAAATCCTTCACATTGCTGTCTTATGGTGTGGCTTGCTAGGAATGTAGTATACTGCTTGAATTTGGTGAAAAGCTTTTAGGATCACAAAATACTTATTCTTTTAAAGGGACAGTTTAAAAAGAATTATCCTGGTATAACACATGCAGCTGCAAATCAATTCTGCTTCCTTGTCAGTAGTCCCACAACTTAAAGAAATTTCTTGTAATGAATTTTTACATTTCTAGCCTTGTTTACTAGATCCATTCACACATTTTGAAACATATGTAGGACTAGAGTAAATGGGGCATGACAACAAAGATGACAGAGAGAAAAACAAACACAAAAACTTCTCACTTCAAAATACCTGGTGTCTGAAACTAGAAATATCTGAGCTTTTACCAACGCACCCCAATGCTCTCATTTAAATGATTTGGTGTGTTCTTAAAACCTTATCAGTAGGGCAGGCTGCTCCCAGAACACACGTTCACTCACACCAACATATACTCAAAGCCCTGTACGCTCCGGAAGGAGCTGATCCCCATTCAAGGCAATGGCTGGAACACCTTTACCTGTGGAGATGAGGAGGAGTACATGATGGACCTTCATTTTCCCCGCTCCCTCTTGCTGCATTCATACGGACAAAAGCACACACAAAGCACCTTTAAGGTCTCTTCAGAGGAGGGTTGTGCTGCCTCTCGCCAGGGTGCTGGTGAAATATAACCACGGAGGTATTAATTTACAGCACCTGTTTTTTAGGAATGACAGCTGAGGGCCACTGTGCTGTGGAGTTGGAAATGGGAGCACAATGTGTTCCACCAGTCAAGTATCTTCTGCAGTTTACAGAAGGTAAGTTTTTCTAAGTGGCAATTTGATTTGGGACTTAATAAACAAATAAATATACAAAGAGAGGATTTTCTGTAGAGTAACTGAACGTCTTGGTGACATCTCAGAAACTTCCCAAGCTGAAGACCCAAAGCTATTCATCATCCTTTTTGACCAGAGCAACTTGTCAGATCTGGGATTTTGTTTCTCTGAGGGAAAACAGATTACAGTCATTTGTTTTGGATGCACCCTCACCAGTGTACAGAGCATGCTGAGATGAAGCTGCACCCTTTGCTTCACAGACGGGTGAGAAAACTTTGAAGAAATGAACACATTCAAGAGAGATCCATCTCATTAAATCTACTGGGATTTTCAGAAGATATTCAGTAGATGACCCACCTTGAAAGCTGTTAACTAACCTAAGTAACCTGAAGTAAGAGGGGAAAACCCTCCCATATAGACCTATAGGCTTACTGAACTGCGAAAGGCAAATGGTAGGAATATATGTTTGGTTTCTATAGCAGGACAGGTCCATTGGATTCCTGCAGGGCATGCTAGTGCTTGCTCATTATTGGCATAAATCACCTGGAAAAGGGATGAAAAGTGAGGTGTTTGGTTATAATACTCTGTTATTCAGGCTAACAAAGAAAATTACCAACTGTGAAGAAAATACATATATGTCTATATATATATACACACACACGATCTCTGAGCTCACCAATATCACTCAGGAACAAAATTTTGAGACAGATAGTTCTGTGAAGCGCTCAGTAGCATGAGAAAATCAAGTACATTCATTCCTATGACAAAATTGATAAATTCATTTCACACTATTAAATAAAAATATCCCCAAGAAGTCTGTCACGGAAGTCCCGGAGTCACAAATCACAGGAGGCTGAGGCAGTGTCCTGGGGAAATACCTCTAAATGCTCACCCCATTCTTGCACTTTTCCCTAGGCACCTGCTGCTTGGAGACGCTGCACAAGGTGACCTGCCACAAGTCTTACAAACTGCTCCAAATTTCCTTTTCCAGAAAACATTCCCCACAAAAACCTTTCTTAGCTTTGCCTCTGAGTGACAGCAGACATACTTTCTCTTTCTTCTGGATATTCTTTGTGCTGTCTGATGGCTTGTTTGGTGTTTCACAGAATCACAGAATCATTTAGGTTGGAAAAGACCCTTGGGATTATCGTGTCGAACCATTCACCCTACTCTACAAGTTCACCCCTGGACCATATCTCCCAACACTACCTCTAAGCGATGCTTAAACACGTCCAGGGATGGCGACTCAACCACCTCCCTGGGCAGCCTATTCCAATATCTCACCACTCTTCTTGCTGGATGCCTTTATTTATTATTATTTATTATTACTGTTACTTAAAAAAATATTTTAAAAAATTCACTCTTTCTCACCCACCCCCCTCCACTAAATCAGCATTTGGCCTCTGCATTTACATTTATGCTCCAGTAAAAACTCTCCATCTACATAACTCTGGCTTCGTTCCTCTCCTGTGCCTTGCCTGGCAGCTCCCATTGTTGCAGCTCTCCTATTTCAAACAAGCGTCTGACTGCTTCCAATCTTTATCCTGGCCCAGGCAGCTGCCCTGCTCAATGTAGATACAATTGCAGGGAGGCATTGCAGGAATGCTGACGATGCCCCTCTGGTTCCTCTCAGGGTCTCTCAAAGCATTCCTGTCCGCCCAAGGCAGAGCTGGCAGGTTTGCTCGAAAACAGATGAGGGAGAGTGTTACCATGATCTTTGGCAAATTATAGCTCTTGGGTAACATAAGTTCCTGTCCCCCTCAAAAAAAAAGGTCGAGCTGCTCGGAATCATCAGGATGCAGAATCTGCAGGAGCTGCAGAGTGTCTCAAGCCTTAGCAACAGGTTATTACTCTTGCAGCTGAACTGACCTGAGAGAACAGGCCCCCAAGCTGGGAGCCAGCTACCCCACACTGGTAGGAAGTCAGAGCTCACACTGGAGGAAGCAGGAACAGGTATTTGGAGAAGGCCTTTGGGGAGCGACAGCTTGTCTGCAAGGAATGTTCACCGGCAGAGATACAAGACTATTTCACCTCCCAGAAAAGTCAAGGCAACTCAACCTTCTGTGATTAAATCTAGGCAGAAAAGTGAATGCTGATTGTTGTTAACAGAGGAATGAGACCCATCATGACAGAGGTGTAAAAGCAAGGGGAGGGGACAAGCTATACTGAATGCCTGAATTTGATCCATTGCTACGAATGTGGTTGGTTTGGGTTTTTTTTAACCTTCAGAGCACCAAGAGATTTTGACAACTGTTTTATTCCCACACAGAAAAACCCCTTTCACATCTACTCAACTATGAGCTTTCTGTCTTGGTTTGTGAGCCCTCACACAAACCCACTACCTACCACGCTAAAGGCAGACCAATCTCATTCGTATGAAGAAGCAGAACTCACTGTTTGCTGAATTTAGAGCATCTCTCCTTCCATTCATTTACCAGGAACAAGTGCTGCAAGGGCTTCTGCCCACTCCAGCCTTAAAGAAGTCAGCCACGAACCAGTACCACTGCAGGTGAGACTCTTTGTCAGAGTGATGTCATACAGCCACATTACAAGTGATCAGGTTACCTAATGCTTTTGACAGAGCGAGGAATACAAGATTTTCACTGCAGTCTTTGTCACAGAATTACATGCATAAGTGAAATGGCCAACTAGAAAAAGCAGATGCAGGAGGCTTCAACAGCTGTGAGGACTACAGGGCCTGCAAGGGGGAAGCAGAAGAGAAATTAATAAAAATAATAGAGAAAAGGTAGAGATTACATTAATTGTAATTGGCAAATAAGAATAAGAATTAAGAAAAAGCTGAAAAATAATAGCAGTGATCATTTGGGGATTTTTAGCTGCCAAATGCAGTATATGCATTTTTTCAATGCATCTTGATATCAGAAAAATGGTATTGCTGGTGACAGTAGATTATGGCAGCACTGGATAAGAGAAAGCAGATGGTTAGACAAGTAATTTGTGAGTTTGCCATGTGTTTGTTACCAGATTGCCCCTAGTTATAGACAGCATGGGCACACATTTCCCGCTGGAAACCATCTTCACAGGAGTCTGGCAGCTCAACTCTATTGCCACCAGATGGCAACAGATGGCTAAAAAAGATGCAATGGGCACATGACGGGCATTTGAGAAAAAACGATCACAAACAGTCCCTTGCAAGAGCAAAACAGAGGGAGTAAATATTTTCAAGAAGAAATGCCTTCAAGGAATTAAGGACAGTCTTGAGATGCAAACGGACTGTGCTTCCCCTGTTTATTACAGTGCCCATAAAAACATCCTAGGCATTAATATCCACATCAGTACGTATTTACAAGTAGGATAGAATTCCACAAATCAAGAAATTAAAAATTGCCATTCTTCATACTAAGACACACCTCAGCCATTCTGCAAATGTATTTTATCCCCATGGATGTTTGTAATAAGTTTGTTTTCAGCACATCTTTTCTTTGTTTTCTATTACACAGACCAAAGGAATTAAAAATACCAAAAACTGATTTAAAAGTGGTGGTCTTAACCTCTGCTGTTACAGAGCTTGCATATTATAGTATAGACATGGTGCATGTTTATCGAATCAGAAGGATGCTTCAGAAAAAAAGGACTTGAGTCTGGAAAGAAAAAAAAAGAGCAAGGAAAAGGTCAACAGTCAAATAGAGAATCCACAATCATAAAATACATAGTTAGATCAGTGGCACAAATGTTATTTGATTGCAGGTGAGGAGAAACTGCTCCCCTTTAAACAGGCATCAACCCTCTGGTCACAGCACTCAGAGAAAAATGACCCTGGCAGTGGAGACTCTTTTACCCAGCTTGAGCAGGACAGGTGCAGCAGTGAGAATGGAGACCAGCAATAACTGAAAACAGACTCAAGTGAGATGATGGGCACAAGCTGACCAGCCATAAAGTGTCAGAGGAATCAGTAAGAAGGTTGCAGGTTCACTTTGCTTTTCTGTTATGGAAACTCCAGGAAACCAGTCCTGGGGATGAATAATGTTGCTGAATAAAGCAATGGTGAGTTCAGCTCTAGCTATCATCCCTGACAAGGTTGCTTCTAGGGCTTATTTCTGGGTTCTAGGTGAGTCATGCTGGAGAGCCAGTCAAGACAATGAAAGAGAAGTCCATTAGATGTGATCTGCCCTGCTCCTGTGGGCCACTGGCAGCAAAGAATTTTGCCTGAGCCATGCTAGAGCGGCAAGGACAGCAAAAGAACAGCTTTGCTGGTCCTCCCCCTCATGAAGACTTTCGGGACTCCTCAGATACTCTCTCTCTGTGGTCAGGAAAAATGTTATTCACACTTGGATGCAGCAAGATGACACCTCTATCTATTAAAAACCCTCACCCTTTCCCAGCAGCACAAGTCACCAGCTGGAAAATGAACTCAGCCTGATATGGATCACTGCTACTACCTGTTCTGAACCTTGTCTGCAATGAGCAGCCATGAGCTTTCTCTCTGCAGATGCATAAAACCTCCACAAAGCACGAAAGCCTGGCAGCTCATAGTAAACTGTCCAGAGATAGTGGCCTGGGTGTCAAAGCTGGGATCCAGGTGGGCACTACCAGCTCTGCCACAACCTGACAGTGGACACATCCAAAGCAATGTTTAAACAAGTGCTGGGCACCCAAATGCTCTCCTGGAAGTGTCTGCCTCTGGAGATGGATTTATATCATCATACTATATTTTGGGTAAATATTCTGATGCTGATTTGCTTTTGTAAGTATACAGTTGTTACCAGTGCAGAAGGAAAAGCCTGGCATTGCCTGACTTCTGGAAATGTATGTATATCATGCCATATTCCTGCCTCATTTAATAGAGTGGCTTTCATGAGTGGGACTGCTGACAGCATTTAGCCTGACCTATATATCTGGATGCTCACATTTACATGTTTAAATACACATATCTGTTTTTTAAATGCAGATGATTCTCCACTGGAGTAACTGCAGTGCAGACTTTCAAATTTAGCTTTACATAAATGCAGGCTGCTCATTCAGCTCCTATGAGGTCTGACATATTTTGGCCAGTGTTCTGCAATTTACAGTTTTTTGAGACATTTTCAGGGGAACTCCACTACACAGACAGTGAAAATAATAACTGGCAATGTGGGGAATATGTTTTAATGCTTAAAAGCTGCTGCACCGGTTAGTTGCTTCTCTTATCCAATCCATGGGGCAGGGGGGTGGTGGTGGGGGAGATAAAAAACCCCACATTTTAGCTCTTAACTGACACAGGTTCTTTTCTGATTGTTGGCCCATAAGGATATAATTTCTTACAACCCTTCTGCAATGTCATTACTCCCAAATACAAAAGCAACTCCTGGAACATGGAGCACCCAACAACACATTCCCCACATAGCCCTGGCTACAGGAGGAGAGCACAAACATCCATCTGGATGTCATCTGCTTCCCAAGGCATGCCCATGTCACGGCAAAAGGCAGGCATGCTAACCCATCTCACATCACACCTGCAGTAAGTGCAACTAGGATAAGCTTTTGTGACCCAGAGAACACCTCTGTAACCCTTTGAGAGCACCAGGATAACCAGCTTTGAGGTGCAGATTCTCTCATTGCTAGTATTACCTGGATAAACATGTTAAACCAAGTTTATTTTATTTTTAATTCTGCAAGTAGGCTGAGCTGTGGAGCGCTCGGTCTCTCTTCACACGCAGTTCCTCCCCTCCTTCAGCCCTTGTTGATCCCAGAAAACACTTAACCGAGATCTCTGCAAAGCATCCCTCTCACCTAGAGCTGCAGTGGTTGCCTTAAAAAAGTTAACATTAACCTCACTGTGCTATCTGAGCCATCGCAGTGTTTTAAGGCAGGAAAAATCATCCTCTACCCATGCTGTCCATTAGCTCCCAGGGGTGGATTTCTGCTCCTGCATGTGACACACTTGAATTTGTTGATGTGTGCTTTACCCGGGACTGACCTCATGCCAAAATATGCACTTTTATTGCTTAAGTTGGGATATTTGCCAGCACATACACAGCATTTTGTTGGTAATTAGTGGAAAATACTGACTTCTGTGGTGCCTGGTATGTAGCTCTCACCTGTCACACGAAGTTTATTTTGCCTCCTTGGCAGGCTGCAAGATCTTTGCCACATTCCTCTTGTGTTGGACAACAGGGAATTTACAAGCTTGTGCTTATAATCGATAAATCAGAAAAACAAAAACATACCTTCAACTCAAGAAACACCTTCAAAGTGACAACTAAACTATTAAACCCCCCCCACTTTTGGAGTATATTTTGCAGCGTATGGTGGCTGTGGGTTCCTGCAGGAGGGGTGGGGTACCTTGCTTCAGCAAGGTACATTCTGGTGGGACTGAGTGCCAGGCAGAAACTGGGAGGTGTTTACCACTCCTCTGACAGCCCACACTAACTTCGTACTTGGGATTGTACATGAAGCCAAATTCCAGATTTCCCTGAGCACCATTATCTGGGATTTGGCAGGAGTTCAAAACACCACACTCAAGACAGTTGGGGCAATATCTTGGTAAATGCACACCCCAGAAAGGGGAGAGATGTAAGCCCAACACAGAGAGTGCAGGGGCAAAAGCAGGGCAAATAACAGCCACGTTAGAAAAAGTGGCATTGAAACAAAAAGCAGAGTTCCAATTTCATAGCTCTTAACAAAGTCTAGTTTTCAGATTAGCCTAATTGTGAAATTCCCCCTTCTAGCAGACAAAGGCCACATCTACACTGACTTACTACACAGCCCTTGAGTCTGCATTTTGTTTACAGGCAAGCAGCTTGCATTCACCTGGAAAAGCTTACAGCCCACTGAAGTGAGACACAGCAAGCAGCTTTGTGCTGCTCACAGCTGTTTGTGTCCAGATGATACATGCCATTCTGCACAGTGTCCAGCCAATCCATACTGTCTTCACTAAGAAGCAAGAGGATGCTCCGCGTGACCATTTTCCTTGGTCAGATTTCCTACCTATTTTTGGTAATCAATTCAGAAAACCTCATGGTATCTTTCCTTTCTTCTCTTTCTGTGCCCCCTACACCTGCAGGTCACTGGTGGTGTACTGGGATGGGTACTGGGAGGGATGCTACACTGACCACTGGTTCTCCTGGGATGTTTCGACAGCAGCAAGAGCCTCGTTACTCTGACTGTGTCTGGTGTACTCCTGTGCTGGCATAATGAAGAAAAAACCCCAAAATCAACATGTCACCTTCTAGTACACAGACCATCAGTGTCATCCAGCAGAGATCAGCTGAGAGATAATAACATTTGCACTCCCAGATTCTTCTTAGTATCACTAAGTAAATATAAGCAGACTAAAAAGAACCAAAGAAATTAAGAGGGATGTTTGGGCCATTTAAATCTTTTTATGACACAGAGGATACAATTTCCATGTACATTGCCAACATTCACCAGACAACAGATTGGCTACCTTCCATCCTGTTATAAAATTAATACACCTACAAAAAGTGGGCAGGTAGAGGATGGGATGACCCACTGATACCATGGTCACCTCAGACCACCAGGGAAGACAACAATGAACAGCACCAGTATGCTCACACTGCTTCTGATCCCTACCTGCCAACAGCAATAGACACCTGGGAAGCTCTGAGCCAGCATTGTTAGGTGAACTGAAGTGTGAATCTTCACCTTCCAAGCATATTTGCCTCTTCATCTGTGATACTGAAAGGAGTCTGGCTGGAGCCCAAGGGAGTTTTAGGAGTCAGAGGTTTAGCTAGGTCAAAGCTCACTGTAGAAATTACTCATAACAGAAGTCAACTGGGGTGTAGGTGCACTGGGAGATTAGTTTCCTTTTCTTAATTAACACTATTAGCAAACTGACATGATGGCTTAGGAGTGAGGCTACACCTGATATCAGAGCTGCAGATGGAGAAGGGAACATTAGTGGGGGTTTTCCTCCCACCAGGGCAAGAGGAGAATGTTAGATCCCTCCTAATGATGGGAGAGGTTTCCAGCCCAAGGATGGGGACAAGACCACAGCTAGCCCACGCTTTCCATGGCAGTACCTCCAACTCCTTTAACCTCCTTCACTGTCGATATCTTCACCAGCCAATGCCAAGTTGCTGTTTTGCCATAACCAACCCTTCTTGATTTACATTACAGAGAGACAACTTAAAAGTAAGCTGTGGGCAGACTGCAACTCTTCCTCCAATGAGGGGGCATGAATGAGCTGCAGAGTGTCATCACTGAGCCACATTTGAAATGATTTCTAGAAGGGTGAGCCTCGGGATTGCTGCACGTAGACTATTGGATTTTTTTTTGTGAATGAGATTAAAAACCAATATATCCACTGTATTGTAACACATTTGGAAATAATGCCTTTTTCTGAAAGGCAAGATTATGTGTGGGTTGGGGAACTACTTCCAGGAAAAGTTCAGTGTTTTCTGTGAGGAAGTGATTTGCAAGTGTCATTGCAACCCACCTAGGGAACAGCTTGTGGCAGATGCTGTGACTCTTCCACATGTATTTGATTATTTGCCTCTGTCTACTTTTAATGAAGATGCTCTGCTGGGCTTTGAACCTCTCTTTTTTGTGAGGTGTCTTGTACTGCACCATGTTGGTGATGTCTAACCCACCTTGTGACCATCTAAGAGTACTGGAATTCCAGTAGATCACTGGAAGATGTCATGTGAAAGCTATTGAGAGTTATTGCATGGTACAAACAACATATGTCCAGCATCATGACACTGGAGAACATGAAAGGGAATTAAAGAACAAAAAACAATTGAAGGAATCTCTCCCCTTCCCCTTTTTAAGAGCAGAGTAGGTACTGGAGTTGAGCAGTAAGCAACAGTACTGTGCTGTGCTAAGTTCTTTTGGGTTTAGTGACTGATCCTTCAAGTAAGCTTTAGGATACACCACCTTATGAATATTAGCCTACAAAATGAGTAATTTTAATAGTTTACACAATCCTATTTGCATTACTGACACAGTTAGTAATCAGTCATGAAAAAAAGAGGCAAAGAGAAAAAGCTTAGTATTCAAACTCCAGGCTTGATAGCAAGAAACAAAAATAATAGGCAATGTAGTGTTTGAAAATGAATCCTGGTTGGCTGCCAAATGTATTTTTCAAAACAATGCCTAATTGCCTCAGGAAATACATTAATCAAAGGCTCCCAGAGGCCTAAGAACCATTTGCTTGAATCCACTGAGGCAAAGTAGCAATAAAGACCTGAGTAACACAAAGAGCTACGTATGTCCTTGAGACAAAATACTTAAACAGTAAATAGGAAAGGATACCTAAATAAAAGCTTTTCAACAGATTCCATGAGCAGCTTATTGACCTAAGTCGTGGGAGAGATTAAATAAGAAAAAATATTACTCTGGCCATGAAACCAGCAACAGACATTAGACTAAGTTAATGAATCATGCTGTCCAAATTGAAATATAGAAGGTGGCATCAAGAATATCTCTGTCTTGTGGCGCAGAGCATGTAGAGAGCAAATCAAGACAGCACGAAGAAATGATCAGTCTATGCAAGGGCTCTGGAGAATAGTATAACATGAAACACCCATGACCAGAGCAGAGCGTGCTGAAGAACTCAAGAAGAATTGGATCACTTGACACCCATGTAAGGCTTCCTCCTCTTGGCCCATCAGGCTGGGGTACTGGGATCCTGTAGGAAGCAGAGCTTGCAGCGCTGACCAGCCCAGCGCTGCAGAGAGGGTTCCTGGGGAGTTTTGTTGGAAGAGCAAAAACAAGCCCTGCACACAGCTTCTCAGACTCTGCTCTCAGGCACACGGCCTCTGCCAGTTGCTTACACTGCTGTCAGCACGCGAGTGAAGCAGAAGGCGCTATTGCCTTAACATGGTTTGCTCAGCAATCACTTTAATCCACATCTCCTATCCCTCCTTCTCTTGTATTACATAAGCTTTCCATGGCTGATGTACAGTTGCTAAGCAGTAATTTTGCGTGACTAAAAAAGAAATGCCATGATTGCTAGGTTCACTAAATGTTTTTTCCTCTTATTGCAATATAATTATAGCTATAATAAAAACATGGCAGAACATTCATCGGCATGCAAAAATTAGGTCAGGAACAGAGTGAGTACATCATACATGCCTCTTGGAAACCTTTAATTCTTCCTCTGCCATTAGAGGGGGAAGAGCAGGAAAAGTTTGGTATTGCATAAAATCACAGGCTTTTCCACCCTGTCAGCTGATCTGGTATAAACAGAAGTTTGCATTCTTGTTTCAGAAGGCAGGCTGCTACCCTCATCACAAAGCTCTTGCAAAGCCTTGTCACAGGCTCCCCGCACACAACATTTTCCACTCTGCCCTGGGGACTGCCACACACGTGGCAGGGAGCTGGAGGCAGACACAGCCCCCAGGATTTTTTTCCCTTTTCATCCTAAAGCTCTTAATTATGCCCCCAAGCACTGTCCTAAATAGCCTTTTTCCCCGATAGTTCTCATATTTAACTTTTGCTAGAGAGACATTTAAAAATTATTCCCTGCCTCCATGTGATTTTTAATAATTTTGCCTTCCTCTACCTTTTCTGAAGACTTGCTTTCCCTCATGTTCTGTGCAAGTTTCTTGACTGCTACCAACTAATTATTCTTGCCAGTGACCCTCATTTCTTTCCTGTAAGTCCAAGGAAGAAGTTTTTCTCAGTTTATCCCTTCTTTCCCATCTTTTTGACTATGGCAAACTGCCTTTCGACAAGATGTTGCCAGTGAGGTGGCTTCAGTGTCTCTGCCAAGCCCCACATAGCTAGCCCATGGCAATGGAGACAATAAGGTCAACTGCTGAACTATCAGTAACATACATTCATTGTGGAAAGCAATTCCTTCAGACAACAAATCAACCTTTCCTTCTTATAGACCTAGGTTATTTATTGTATGTCATTTAACTAATACAAATACTAAAAATAACAGTTTTCTGCATTTAATTAAATATTTGAATAAACGAAACTTAAATCATGTAATCGCTTATACGCCCATATAAAGTATCTCCCTGGTTAGCAAAAAGAAGCATCAAATTCACTGCAAAGACAACATTTATTTCTACAATACCTACTTTAATGGCTACCACTCAGGAAGGATCAGTTTCATCAGGATAGTAACAAAACCAAGATTAAAATGGGGGCTTTGCCTACACATTTAATGAAAAACTACAATTAAGGAGATTAGAAAAAAATAGCAACTGGATACTGATTCCAGGGATTCCAAGTCAAGCAAGTACTTCATCATTGGGGTCCCCCATCCCATGTTCTTGTCCCTACTGCCACACCTCCGTGTATTTGAACTTGTGAGACAGGTACCCTGCAGGGGCAGCTTTGTCCCATGTGGGGTGATCAGTGTGGTTAAGTAGACACTGCCAGACCTTATTATTGGAATATAGAGATTGTTTGGTGTGAAGCACATTCTGAATCTTTATCATCACTTGGCATGCAGTTTCCTTCATGTCTCATCAGAATGTGAGATACTGGCAAAAATCACGTGTGCTTATGGTGGCAGAGACTCAGCTGCCTGACCTCTAAGCTCCTGTGCCTAGTACCTGCTGTAACTGCTAATAAGGGAGCAATCAGGGGAGGGGGTGTACAGGCATTAAGTAAAAGTTATGTTTCTTCAGCTGTTTTTTTGTAGGGGAGGTGTTGGAGGGGTGATAATGCTGCTTTGGGGGACTTTTTTTGGGGGTATTCTTTTGTTGTTGTTTGCTTGGTTTTTTTGGTCAGCAAATGTTCTTCCTTCAGTTCTTCCTTCAGCAGTGGGTCCCCATTTAGGTTTTCTCCTTTCCTGCAGGAACTTCCATAATTATAATCACTTGTTAATATCTGCTGGAAAAAAGTAATCTCCAGCAGGAGACTGGTGCTTGGTAGCAGCTAATAAACCTTGTTACCCCTGCATACATTGGAGAGATTGACTATCCCCACAGCAAATCTAGGCTTGCTATTTTGGGCATTTTTTTCTCCAACTGTGATCCAGCTTTGCACCTCTAGCCATTGCAACTTCTAAATGCAGTTGAAAGCATCTGTAAAGCAAGGGGAGGAGACAGTACTGTCAGCAGCACCCATCTGCTGCTGCACCGAGAGGGAGAAGCAGGATATTTCAAACAAGAAAAATGCATTTATTCCAATTACTCCTATTTACTACATGCTTCCTGCTATACACTTTAAAAGAGGGACTTCAACTACCCAATTCAGTTTTGCTTGCACAGCAAACGGGAACAGCAGATGCCTTTTGCTCAGGTAGGACAAGGGATCCTCTGGCTCACTGGAGCTGCCAAAGGACACAGGGTGCCACCACCACAGCGAGTGCCACTGAGGCAGAGCCATACCCTTCTCTGGCCATGCCCCATATGTGCTTTTAGAAAAGGATGGTTTTGTCTCAGCTGCCGGTGATGGCATTGGGTGCCAAGGGCAAGCACATAAAACACTGCAGTGCAACAAGTGGGTAAAATGCGTGTAGAAAACTTTTCCATCATTATTTAGGAAAAATAAAAAATCCTATCTCCTGATCACAGACCCGGTAACACAGGAGTGCTGCCACACTAAGGAGCTGAGAGCTGACTGCAGCCATAGGACAGTTCAAAAGGCCAGCCAGAGCCACTGCAAGGTACCCTGGAAGGGAAGGTAGGAGTGATGGATGGTCTGAGGACTAGGATATACAGCACTATTAAGCAACGCAAGAGTGAGGAAATGCATCATACACTGTTGAGGCAGCAGGGGGAAATACAGCATGCTTAGGAGCTGGCTTGAAACAAAGTAGTGGTGAACATATGTGGTTGCTAGAGAGTGCAAGGCAGAGATGACTGGGAAGCATATGGACCATTGCTCTTGGGTGGGGTGGGCAGCAAGACACTGGTCAAAAACATACAGCTTTCCAGCTGTATCAATTTACTAGGATAAATGAAGTGATAATGTGTACTAATAAATACATGAACTATAGCAGCAAGTCACTTTTAGTTACTACAACAGTTGTCTTTAAAAAAACAAAAACCAACCAACCAACCAACAAAAAGCAGAAGGATGATCTTTTAGATTCTCTTAACCCCCACCCCCACTCCAGCAGTTCCTCAGCCCAGAGCAGCATACCCCAGGTGCTTACCAGTGTGAACCCCCAGCTTCACCCCTTTAATTATTGGGATTCTTCACTCTCAGAGGAGCTGTAGGAGAACTGTCTTCTCTCTCTCCTCTCCTGGCTGGGCATGCAAGGAAAGGAAAGGGATAGGGGGAGGCACCTTATTGCTGACAGGAAGGGAGCACAGCTGGTTGCAATTGCCAGGAGAGCCTTCTCCTCCTCTGTGTGGTGTTGGCTGCCTGAGAGGAGGGGAAGGGTGAAACTTTCAAACTGCCTGAACAGCCTCAGCTGGCTGCTCTTCTTTGGGGCTGGTCCTAAGGAAGATGCCCAAGCAGAGCATCTCATTATGCCTTTCTTCCCTTCAGGTCCCTCCCTCCCTTTCTTCTTTTTCTCTTCTTTTGTTGCCAGTCCTTCAAGCTGGGTCTTTTGCCAGTCCTTGCCTTCTCAAGGGTGGCTACAACACTTTTCCAGGACCTGCTGTTTCATTCTCACTCCTTTTCTATCCCTGTTTACCGCAGCTCCTCCACTCAGTCTTGTGCCACGGGGTTCTCCTTTCTTTGATAATTAGACACTTCCACTGTTCATCAAAATAATTAGCCTCCAAAGCATTCCTCTAAAGTTTTGAATTGAATCAATGTGCCATTTGCCATTGATCTTCTCTGACGTTAGTATTTTCCCATGCACATGGCAATGAAGAACAAGAACTTGGTGAGTGATGTGGAGACATTGAGAGACATTGTTCAGTCACGAGCAATGCTGCTGCCTCATCTGCTGCTCCTGGCTGAAACTCCAGTGCTGCCAGAAACCCCAAGGGGAAAGGAAGTGTTTAGAGTTAGGATTACAGTACAGAGAATTCTAATAATGCCAAACCAAACTCACTAGCAACACCCTTTTTTTAGTCAGAAATTGCAGAAGCAGAGAAATTAACAATTGTAAGGGCTGCAAACCATCCATCTACTCTGGGCAGCTACAACTGTGCAATGGTAAACTGCAACTCCAGTGTATATAGGTAATTATAACTATATATATAAAATATGAAGTAGTAGATGGCTTGATAATACTCTCTTTGTTTTGTTTAAAAGTTCTGAAGCATTCGTGAGAGGCATCGTGGACAATGAAGACAGAAATTTTCAAAGAAGAATTTGTGGGAACCTTAGCTAAGTGTCAGGCTCCAAAGTACTTAGATCAGAATGGTCTTGTCAAACCCAGTAAAACTCTGACTCACCTCATTTAAGTCAGAGGTTGTTCAGGGTTAAAGTGCCAATGTAAAAAATGAAACAGTATTTTTGAAGCATGTTAGTTAAGTAAAAATAAATAGCTTAATGTTTTAGAGTTCGAAAAGCAAAATTTAATAAATTAATATATGCATGCCAGATAAAAATACAAAATTACAATTGAAATAGCAATAATAATAAAGGAACACTGTTCAGCATTGCAGATTTCACTGCAACCACCATAAACATCATGAAGAATTACTTAAAGTAACATTTAAAGTACACATTTTGTTTCTGTTAAAAACAAATCACTATATGATGAAAAAAATGAAAGAAACCCAAGAAAAAATCAGCCCCAAAAGTGGCAGAGAATGATATGAAATGTCAATAAACTGCCAGAGGCTCCATTTCACATAAGCTGGCCTTTTTAGTATCAGAAACCAATTACATAGAACATAAAAGCAAATTCACAACAGGTTTACACGGAGAAACATGCTGAATTACAATCACAGACTATCCAGAACAAAGATGCTGCACCAGTTCAGTTGTTTTCTTCATGGAATGAGTCTCACCAGAACAGGGAGAACAGGGAGCAAATCATGCAATAGCTTTAAGCTTTTTGTGGTTTTTTTTTAATTTATTTTTTTATTTTAACATGATAAACACCCAGGATTACTAGTACTGGAAAGTATGTGTTAACCTTTTTCAACATCAGCTGAATGGCACTACAGAAACAACAAAGAGTTCCTTCATTTTTATCCTGAATACATCGAAAGCTCTAGCAAATATGGAATTCAGCGCCAAGAGCCGTTAAATTACTTCAAAATATTCCTTCATCCATTGAACACTGTTGCTTCCTTTTTATTACAAAACCCCCAAAATATTCAAAATAAAACGTCTTCATTTTTTATAAGCATCTCCACCACAAGTCTCTGATAACGGATGTCATTCAATGCAGCCATCGCATCCAGTTCTGGCGCTCTCATAAGAGTTGGTCCAAAAACTATGCCCAGATTCTCTGCACTCATCAGATTCTCCTTTTCATGGAGTGTCACTCTGTAAAAAAAGGACAGTGTTTTTCACATTCATTCCCTGTCAAACTATGCCTGCATAGACTTGAAAACAGGGAAACTGAACAGAAATGTTTGCCTTTCCAGAAGCCTAGGAGAGGTTACTGTTTCCAGCAGGATACATAGTGAGGCATCGGATGAAACACTCAGGAGTGAGTGAGTGATGAGAACACTGTGCAGGTTTATGGTAAGTCAGATGTCTGCCCACCTACCATCCACACAGACCACATTTACTTGTGGAAGAGATCAGGACTCTGTGCTGAGGGAGGGGGCTGAGGGGTGAATTCAGACAAATCAGAACAATTTTGCTCTTTACGGCGGCACCATTTGGAGGCCGTTGCTATGGGGAGCAGACTGTGTTTGTTACTATGTTAGTGGCTTTCCGGTCACTAGAGATGTGCTAGTGTGCCCACCACGGTGGGATTCTGCCCAGGCTCCCCTGGTGGCATGGTTCCATGTGGTCACACTGCTCCTCTTTTGTGCATACAGTGGCAATGGGGGTGAAAGCACACCAGACGTCAATTACCTGCTTTAGGCACTACAGGCTGGCTAACTGTGCTAAGCTGGATGCCTGGTTTCTCTTCAGGACGAATTATATCCTGGGGTGCGTACTAAAAAAAAAGTGAATCATCACTTTGGGATGGCTCTGAAACCACCAGGGTCTCATTGTAATCTCATTTGCTCGGCAGTCTGAGCAGGTCATTAAACCTGTGCTCTGACAGGCCCACTTTCACCCTTCCCTCTTCTGGAGTCCTCAGCAGCTGCCGAACAGCCGTGCCCTCTGCTCAGGGAAGCCTCCTGCTGCCTAGTTCCCATCTGCAGAGGAGGAGGAGGTGGGGAGGCCACGTTCTGCTGCTCCACAGGAATCCTACCTGTTCAAAGCTGAGGGCTGAGGCCCTGCTGTGGGGCAGGTTTGCAGCCCACCTCCAGAAATGTAATTTGCCCAAGAATTATACCTACAGGAGCGGCATTCTCTGCTGGGGCTACTGCAGAAACACGTCTGCTCAGCAAATGCCAGAAGGGTCACTGTTGCCCAACCAAGATACTCTCCAGGGTCATGGGATGGTATTTCTTAATGTGGGCTCAGAAGCAGCTTGTGCTTTCCTGCACTGCTCTGCCTCGGCACAGAGAATGTAGGGTCCCGGGCGGTGGGTGGAAGGAGGACAGCCTGCCTGGGGCATCTGGACACTGAGCGTGCCCATCGCTGCTGCCCACTGCAGCGGAACAGTGGATGCAAACACACCTTGAAGCCTCAGCTTCTGACTTCTTTTATCCTGGTGAATTGCCTAGCTCAAGGAAACAAATCTAGATTATGCAAATGATTTAACACACACTATGATTTAAAGAATCCATAAGGATTCTCAGAAACAACAAAGAATCCAGGGACAGTAACTAGAAGAGTCTAAATTATTTCTTCTTCACCACTGTGTTATCTTGCATTGCAAAACAAATCCTGTGGTATTAAAAAAAAAAATATTTTTTTTTCCTCCTTTTTTTTCCCTTCTGTCTTAATTTTTATTTTAAAATAAGTCAGACTGATGTTTCCAAGCTGCTGTGTCCTCAGTCTGTAATTATTCCACATAAAGGAGCTGAATTCAGCAGCAGACAACAGCCTGCTCAGCACCAGAGCTCTTTGTAGCATATGTATTAAAAGTCTAAAAATGAGTGAATTTTGTCACCCTTCTACCTTATCATTCACCTATACAAGAAATATGATACACAAAAGCAACTTGCTAACTAGAGCATTAACAGCTACTCTTGAACAGGGTAAGGAAAAATCAGCTTCACACTTCACAAGCAGTAAAGTGTTGGGTTTTTTTCTTCCTGCATCTCTCATCCCTGTGTCATAAAACACCCGTTAGAATTGTCATTGAAATAAATGGACAAATCAGGCAAAAACCCTGTAGCTGAATTTTGCCTCAGGCACTCAGTAGAGTCAATGTATTCCTACTTGTAGAAGAACTACAAAAGGAAAAAAGCAGAAGAGAGCTTAAAATAAAATATTTTTTCCAAGGAAAGGGCATGATCCTTATATATTGACAGTAAGTTCACATTACTCAAGAAACTAAAATGGGTGCCCTAACATGCCACATTGATTTTTTTCCCCCTGCTTTCCTGAAAGAAATAGAACCTGTGCTGTTGTACTGGATATTCATCCATCAGTCTCTCCCTTACAATTTTTCAGCCCACTGACCAACTTCAATCATGTCTCAGGGAGCAGCAGAAACCTCAGACAGAACATGGTTTTGAGAAGGCAGCAGTAGGAACAAGGCGCTCCACACTGGTGAGGAATGGCTGGTAGACCTCACCAGACATGTGGCTGGAGGGCCAATTAACACTGTGCGTAATCAGTGTCAGCTCAAGCCTAGTGTGTGCCATCTTTTTTAGGGTGTCAGGGATGACCAGGGCATACGAGACTTAGCAGAAAAAGACACCAGTCTATAGCCATTAAGCTGTATTAATTCCTTGCCCAGGGAGTGCCCAGAGACATTAATAGCTTTTTTTACCATATATAATGACTGTAATCTTAAATATAAAGCAATTTTTTTAGGCAGATTACTTTTGTGCTTCAAAACTGTGAGGTTTTTTACTTATTTCCTGTAAGTGATTTGCAAGTGCTTTAAGTGGGGTAAACCCCAGTATTTTCTGTTGTGCAAACCATTATTCCCCACCACAACCCATGGTGGGCCTTCACCAGATTTTTCTGGAGGTCCTAACATGAACTTTGCTTAAGAGTTCATCTTAAGAGTTCTTTCCAGCTAGTCCACCCACCTTTTCAGATGTGCCATGAGATACCGTAATGTTTCACAGTGTGCAGGCGGCAGCAGTTTCAGCGCCTCATGGAGAATTTCCAGCTGTTCATCCAGATCAGTTGTTTCTGAAACACAGATGTTCAACTGTCACCACATGTACAACCAAAATTTACGCACAGAAAGACAACAATGGTGGGGTCTCACAGCTCTGCTGGATTACTGATTTTCAGAACCTATCCAAATCTTATAGTGGAGGTGTTGCTTGTCTAAAGTGGTGCTCAGAGCACTGTCAGTGTGTGACTGGTTTTGGACAAAGAAAACTCCCTACAGCAAAGTGCACTCCACCAAAAGATTCCCTGCAGCCTACTAAAAAAAAAAAATCCCCTGGCAATCCTTGCTGACTGGAGTAGTTTTGCACGAATAATCTACACGTGCAACCCTGGGACAGCAGAAGGTACTGGGAACTTTGCCATCAGTGTCTTTGGCTGTGTTCATACTACTTGGAAGGAACCTTCTCCAGAGGAGTGGTGAGGCCAGCATCTGGCCCTTGTTTTCTACCAACAGCTACCTCACACCTTTCCAGGCGTGGCTGGTGTAACTGCTATGTTGCAGAGATGCTTCAGGCAGCCAGGATGCTTGGGAGAGATGTTCCAGCTGGGCTTACTGCTGTGCTTGCTGTCTGCAAGGCCAGCCTTGAAGGTGGCCTTAGGATGAATGCTTATTTACTTGTGCAAACACTCAAAATGGACACCTCTAGAAACAAAACAACTTATCTGATTTCTAAACATTTTCATAAATCACCTTCTTTCTGGCAACATAAACCCAATAGACTTCAAATGTTACTGTCAAGTGTCAGGGATTCACACAAGACATACAAAGCAATGTAATCCATAACGTGTGATGAAAAGGAAGCATTCTCGGTGACAAAGGCAAAGAAAAATGTAACCACCACCATGTAGCACCCTGCGGTCATGTCATAAAATGCAGTGCACGTTTACTCCTGCAATCCTTACTAAGTAGGGCGTGCAGGGTAAGAGATGATGGGACAGCTATTAAATAAATAGGCAAGTACTGCAGAAAAAGAAGAAAAGGTTGCGAATGAAAACCATGAGGAAAATACATTATACTTACTTGCAGATTCTATAAACTTTGGGTAGGCATCATACGTGATGAGCGGAATTGGCAAATCCCTGAAGTACAGTTTAAGTGCACCAGTGATAATATTGATATCTTCATACATATTCACAGAAATATCAGCTTTTTCCCCATCTGTGTGGAGAAGACACTGACATTAAAGCCTTGGAAATGTAAACAGATATAAAACAGCATTTAAAAGAAAAATAGCAACTTGCTTAAGCAAACATTAAGAAGGACACAACTACAGATTTTTGCTTCTGTAAGCAAAACAGAATTACTGGGCTGTGAAGTTCATGATTTCAGGGTCAAGTATTTTATAACATTATATTAATATATTATATCCTTTCTTTGTTTCGAGTTATTACAAAACCTGCAGTTTTGTTTTGGTTGGTTTTTTTGTAAAAAATAAACAAACAAACAAACAAACAACCCTGCCTGCCTGATCTAGCAATATCTATCTTGTATTAATGTATGGAACTTCAGCTATTTCTGGACACACCATGTTGCCAAACAGCACATTTGTCAGCACTAAATGAGAAATCAGTGGAATCTGGGAAAAAAAAGTAAAAGACAGAAACCCAACTTAGTCCACAGCCTCCTCGTTTTATAGGAAAAATGTGTTCACCATTTAGTTACAGCATACTACCTACTCCTGACCACAGTGGACACAGATCCCAAACTTGGCTTCCCCAGCACATCCCCACCCTGCTAACGCTGCAGAGGAGGCAGATGTTGTCTGAATAGGTCCAGTCCTCCGGAGAAACAGAAGAGAGTTTCCAGCATGGATTTTGGCCTTGATTTCTACTGGGATAGGGGGACTGCAGCTGGAAAGCCTTTCATTTTCCCACTGACTTTTCTCAGAGAGAAGAGTTTGTTCTCACTGACCTTCTTTTAGACTGTGATAATTCAAACTTTGTTTGCATTATTGTATTCACCTTATTATTTTGGAGCTTTCATCCAGAAAGATGGATTCAAGTTGTACAGCCCTCTTAAGGCATTTTACCACTTGCTTTCTATCCCTCCCCCACACCCCTGAGCGTAGTTTTACTTGCAAACTAGGGCAGTAGTTCAGAAAGCTTTGCCCTTTCCTATGCACATCATTACTGAAGCACAGATACTGATGGAAGGAGAAAAGCAGATTTTGGTGATAAAGGCCAAAGCGAAGCTGATACGCGTTTCTGATGGGGAAGCTCCCATTCTGCCAGCACAGCTGCTGGACTCCTTCAGACCACTGATGCAGTGGAGCGTGAGACAGACAGAGGCTGTGCAGAAACATGGTGTATATTTAATACATCAGCACAAAGTTGCAGCATGCAGGAAAGACTGTACCTCTGTCAAATGCCATTTTGACATCTTCGATAAGATCGCTAAATCCTGAGACTCTGTATAGTCCTTCGGAATTAAGACCTGCAATGAACATTTTAACAAGATTAAAATTAGTCTTAATTGCATAGGCTCTTTTCACCCAGTTCTTCCTTTGCCAGGTTCTTCATTTAAGGTAGAAAAAACAGACACATTTTAAAAGCCGTATCAGGCTTTTCTTTCAGAATAAAATCTTATTCTGGCCTTTTAACCATGACCCTTGCATTAGCTGCTTTGTTATATCAGCGCTAAGTAATGTCTATGCAAATTATTTCAAATCTAAAAAAACACACTAAACCAATTACAACCAATTTAAAAATAAAATTGTGTTTAGCATACTTGTTGTTCAGTCTTTATTTCAGAATGAAAACAGGTATTTTCTAGAAAAGGATACTCAGTGTGGGTTAGGGGAACTAGCAAGAGGGAACACATCAATACTATCTGCTTTTGCCTTAGCACATTCACTTAATTTTTTAAATAAAAATATTACTGGAAAGATTAGTGCCAATATATAACTATAAAGCAGTAACTGTCCATTAAGCAATTTCTAGCAGAATCTATAAAACATATAAATGGATAAGAACCATGGAATAATGCAAAGTATAATATTAGCTGCACAGGGTAATTGGCAGCCATAAAATGTCTTGTGGAAATCTGTTTTGAACAACCATACATTCAGCAGAAACCCAGGTGACCCAGATCAATCTAAATGGATTATCAGTAAAGCAACGTAAGTCCATTAACTAGACCTTACCTCTAGATTCAATTTCCCTAATGCACATATCTACTACCATCGGTCTCTTAGTGAAGTGTGCTTTTACTAGCGTTGTAAGGTCACAGCTGTATACTTTTTTGACATGCTTCAGGTCTGGTTTGCAGTCATTTGGGACCATCTTGGAACACTGCTTGTGCACATTTAAACCACAATCTGAGAGAAAAATGAAAAGTTGATTAGGCTGGTGCTTGGTGAAAATGTATCCCGAGGTCAGTATCCTGGCGAACACACGGTTCCTGCAGGATCCGACCTGATCTCGCAACTACTGCTTCTGTTGAGACCCCTTAACTATCCAATACGTGAGGTAGGGACAGACCTGAAGTATGACAGATTTTCTACCCACGACATTCCGTCTATCCCTAGGACATCTAACACAGTGACAAACTTTCCATATTTTTTTTCGAATCAGATGTAAGGGTCAGTTATGTTTCCCAGCACTATTATATATGTTGCTATCACAATCTAAACTTTCTTCCCAAGTTGCTGTGGATTTCCTAACGCTTACAGCTTTAATGCAGTCCTGGACCGTGGCACTTACGACACCTCCTGGGGAAGATGAGGGCAGGGACTGGGTCTCAGAAGGCTACAATGCCTTTGCAGTGTGCCCTGGCATGGCAGCCCTGAGATCTCAAACACTTCAGGGACCTACGCTCTTGCCAGGTGTGGCAGCCCATGTTCAGTGTTGTTAGTGATGGGGCCCATTCCCCAGCTTGGAAGGGAGATGAAAAACAGACACAGGAGTCACCAAGCTAGGTGGTGATTTCTTGCTACAGAGCAGCTTAAAAAAGACTTTCTGAGTCACGGCAACTTCAATTCTGATGCCATTTCACAGGGTGTTCCTGAAACAAAGTGCTGGCAGGCACCAAAACAATTGTATTTACCTTAAAAATGACTTAAAGAAAATTTGTTGTGGTGTTGGTTTTTTAAACATAAACACACAACTCCACAAATTTATTGCAAACATACTGAGAATGAGATTTAGCTTAAGGGAAGCTTCACTGAAATGTTTGTTCTGCCTAAAAACTACTCAAGACATAATGCTAAGGGTTTGGAAAGGAAAAATCTGAGAAAAATCTGAGAAAACACCACAGATTACACTGTGAAGGTGAGAAAAGCAATACAGTCTCCTTTAAGCTAAGCACACACTGCGACCAACGCTGTAACAGGCATCAGGCCTGTGTAATGAGCAGCCTCCTGCTCTGCCCCCAGCGACTCCATTTTCACTGCCATTTCCCCTGTTTTGCAAGGCAGGCTCGCAGGTGCCTGAGAGGAAAGAGCAACCAGCAAGAAAGGCAGCACTTCGCAAACAGGGCATTTCCACACTCTGATGTCCACTTGGGACACGCTGAGACTCCAGTTCTGCAAGCATTTCTGCACCTTGCTGCATTGCCATTTGGAGTCCCCGTTTTTCTGCAGAATTAAGGGACATAGGAGCTTGAAGGATCAATGCCTAGACAAAAATCTGTACTTCCCTCTCCCACTGCAGTACTGAGTATCTGCCTATAAAGATACCCTTCATATTTCATTCCTCATGATTCTGCCAATACTTGTATTTTCGTTAATGTTCCATAGATTATTTGTCTTTGTTCTTTCCAAACCAGTAAACCCCAGAATTCATCACTAAGTTTTATTTCCACTAAGTCAGCTGCAGCCTGCTGCTAAAAGCACTTTGTTTATTTAACAGGCCTGTAAAGGAACCAGCTTTGTCACCTAGGATCCTCTGTTAAACATCCAGTCTCTAGTTGCAATTAAAGTTTGGCATGTCACCTTCAATCAGTCAAAATTTGCACAGATCCTGATCCAGATGAAATGGCTGATTAAATCCTCTTTAGCTATTTCTGTGCAGGAGTGACTCCCTTCCTTGTGAGGAGTGGTTAACACACACGACAGAGAGCTGTGAATGCTGAATTTCCCACCTGGCTGTGATTTTGTGCTGTGAACCCCGCCTTGGGCAAAGCCACGCAACACAATACCCAGCTCTCTGCAAACAAGCAGTACTGCCAGGAGTACCACGGGGGCCCACCCTCGGTGGTTTGCTTTGACCCACTGTCCCTTCCTGTGCTCTCCCCAGAACCTGCACAGCTGGTTGTTCCAGAGCCCCAGGTGGTGATGGACTCTACTACTGTCCCTCATGGTGTGGAGAAGTTCAGTTTGGTCACTTGGGTTCCTTCAGTGTTTGCTCAGTTGACTCGTTCGTGACAGAGACAAAATAGTAACAGCCAAAGCATTTGCTTTGACACAAGCCCTTATTTAAATCCCCCATTCAACAAATGCTCTAAGATCCCATGGTCTTAAGGTGCATGACCACACAACCTCTTCATGCACAGAATCTACCCTACCAATGGTTCTGGGGTATGGAACAAAGAAGCTCCGAGAATACCAGCCAGTGCAGGCAAGGGGAGCTCCACCTATGCTTTACATACCTATGCCCAGTGTGTTTTGCCTGAACACTGAAAAAACTGCTCCCCCTGTGCTTTACAGAGGAAATCCAAATTCATTGCAAACATGACCTGAACCCTTTAGTGCCCCAGTGCTTCAGCTGTAACATGGGAAGAAGCTGTTCTTGCCTCCTCTGTGTCTTGTAGAAACAAATTCATTAAATGCTTGTGGAAATGCATAGGAAAAATTACTCGTCTTTGGTGTAGGGTTTGAATACCACGCTGTTAGTAAGACCAATGTTTTTAACCAGACAAAATACTAAGTAGGTGGTATTAAGCAAGTACCATCCATTTTGCCTTCAGAATAAAGATGAAGTTGTGGAGTAAAAATAATAAGTAGTCAAATAATTAGAGACAATGACTTAAAACACACCCAGAAGGGAAGAAAATTAAGACTATGTAGGAAAACCTAATTCTTGATTTCCTTTATTTTGAAACTCTCACTTTCCCAATGCTAATACATAATACATAGAATTCCTAAAACTGCTGCAAGAAGCACCTATTCCAATGTGTATGGAGTGCTCTAGTATGTCTGTCAAAAAGATGTCTACAAGATTGAAACATCAGTGTCTCAGTCATGAGGACTCACAAGTGATTTCGTTAGCACAAATTAGTTACTTCACACAGAGCAATATAGCTCAGAGTTATGTTCCTGGGAATCCAAGGATAATTAGGAGTAAAATATATATAAAAAATAATAAATCACATTCATTATATTTATATACAAGGAAGTTTCATTTCATTAAAATATCTAACTTACAGAGATCTTTTCAATGTGAAAACCTTGCTTCTGAAAATAATTGTGTTCTTTCTAATCCCATAGATCCAAATGGGCTTTGGAACTGACCTCATTAATACCAAAATAATAATTACAAATTCAAAAGTCAACTTTTCTCCTTTCTCATTTGTTTTTCCTTTGCATTTGATTAGATATTATGTACCAGCCCAGAGCTTAAGTGCTTACAAACACTCCTGAGAAACATTTAAGTATCTGAAGAATTTCTAGGTTTTAATTTTTAGCAAATGCATGAGCACTACATTCAATATTATTACACTGTGTGGTGTCCTTCTAATAATCAAGGCTCTTTCCTTCTTATGTAAGCATAGGAGACCACCTTACTTTAGCAATTCTGCAGCAATAAATACTTCCAGGAGATTTCAGTGAATTTTCAACAGAAAAACTGTATTTTTTCCAATACAGAAGCTGAAACTCAGCAATGCCATGCTTCCTACCAGGTGGGCCCCTCTCCCTAACTAACAATACTTCATGAAAGGAAGAACAGCCACGTCTCAGTCGCTGTCTCTGGTTCTGTTGATAACTTAGGATGAAGGATGATGTCTTGCTAATTGCACCATTGTAAAAAGCACAGTGGCAGAAGGTCAGTCCTCTCCACAGAGCCATGGAAATGTGCTGGCCTTATAGTCTAACCGTACTCAGCTTGGTAGTACTAAAAGACAGAAATTTTGTTGCAAATTGCATATTATTATCTGTTCTCATTGCTGATGCTTCGTGAAAGCTTCAAAACCCATTATTTTAGAATCAACCAGGAAGGAACAAGAAAGCTGAGTCCTGAATATCTCTGTGGTCTGGTGCGTGGTCAGGTCTTAGGACTGCTTGCCTTGTTCACACATGAGATTCATGATTTGGCTGGGTTTGTTAAGATCAAGAGGATTCATTTAATTTCAAATGTAAAGTCTGTTTACTTTTGGTTATATCAAAAAAATCCAGAATAGCTAAGCTGGCATTAGCAGCTTTACTCCAGATCTAAAGTAACCAGGAGCCTTATCCATTTCTTGCAGAAGTTCATTAGAGCTTATCTGCTTGCTGGCTATACAAGTTGGTGAGGAGTAACAAAAATATCCCACTCAAGCATTGTATCTGTGATAAGTCCTATTATAATATGGGACAGATTTAAAAGAATGAACCCTTGCAGGTCAACAGGAAAACTTCTGCTGACTTCAGTTAATCAGATGATTTCTCAGGACTAGAATTTTAAGTCACACTTACTATTCTTTTTCACAGTGCTGTCAAACTGCAGCCATCTTTCAAATATACCAAATGTGACTAAAAAAAATGCAGTCATAAATTCAAGAGTTTATAGGAAGTTTGGAAATTTAGAAGAAAAAAAAGAAAAGAAGTAGTTTTAGATGGCAGGTTTAGAAGTCTGTGATAAGCTGCCCTGACTTTAATAGCATATTGATCTAGGAGTTCAGGGGGGCTGTGACATTTCTTCTATAAGAGGTATTAAATTTAAAACCAGCCTGACAATACTTTCCTACGATGCCTAGAAAAAGGGTTTGTAATGTTTTGGAAATAGCTAATACTGATGTTAGCCCACTAGGTTGAAAGAACAAATAACATGTTCATATTAATGCATGAGCAGAGCCAAAAGAGAGATGTACCTTAATACTGCCCCATGAGTACACACTATAAATATTTGCAGAGACTAAAATATACTTAGCTATCACCTTTTGTCATGCTGCTGCTTTCACTTCAGTCAGTTTTAGATGTCCTTTGGTTTATGATTTATTGGCTAACATGGCTGTTGATCATGCTCCATTGGAAGAATACCGTATGCTACAGACATCACTCTAATTATATTTTTGAATTATCCCAAAGAAAACTTGTGCATTTTGTCACTCTGAGAAGCAGATTTAAGAGCTAAAAGATATATTTGTATTATCTGCAGAAAGTTCTAAAATACTCTTCAGAAGTTTGTGCTAAGTGTGGGAGGGTGGGAAACGCAGAGCTGGGGCAATGGCACTGTCTGTTGCCTTGGACAGGCCCACTGCAGTATTCACCAGACAGGGTAACACCCTCACCTTTCATAAGCCAACACACAAAGATGATGAGCTCCACAGAAGCACAAAGTACTGGCATCACTACTTTTGCGAGGGTGAAAAGGTTAGAAAGGAATTTGCTCTCTTAAATCAGTCATGAGCTAGTAGCTTTCCTTTAATAATTTAAATGTTCTTTTCTGTAGCAGAGGAAGCAATGTTTCCTGTTCCCTCGGATGTAGTGTGTGCAAACAAGCACCTGAACATAGCAAGCCCACTCGCCCCACCTGCTAACTCTTTGTCCTTCCAAGCACAAGGCAGGGGGATCCTCTGAAGATCTGCCCTCTTATTCCTCCTTGGCAGAGCTGTTGCAGCCCGGGTGGCAGCACTGGAGCTGCTGCACTGCCTTACATACATGCCACTTACTAACCTGCAATGCACATATGGAAGCAACCTTGGTCCCAGCAGAGTCTTAAGGCCCTTTATTAAGCAGCTGTGGCAAGAACTGATTTCAAACATGTGTATGTTCCCCCAAATGTGCTATCATCTGTACTACTACATCGTGCACTATATGGTACATTATTCTTTAGGAAGGAATTTCTAGAGGGAAGCTAGTTGCTCGGCAACAAAATTACCTAATACTACAGAAAAATCAGGGCTTAAGAAATACAAATTAAAAAAGCCCATCAAACAAGACAATCCCCCTTATCCCAAATAAAAAACCCACGTCTGTCTGTGCCTCCAAACTCTGGACACGTTTGGTGGCAGTGGTTTGATTTTATGGAAGTCTTGAAAGATCATTCAGTTTGTTCAAAAAACTTCCCCGGCTTCCTGCCATGAAACCTGCCTACCTCCTTGACAGCTCCCTTCATGGGCTGCTGGCTTGCTCAAGGCTGCCACCACCACAAGGTGTGTGTGGGCTTGGAGATAAAGCTGCTTTTAGGACTTACAGTTTCAAGAATATATAGGTCCAGAATAGCTTCCCCATGGGAACAGCTCTGAAGCAAGGCTCCACTGCCTGATTAGCATTTCAAAATTTTGGAGCTCATTCCTCGCAGGAACACCACCAGATCCTAATCTGGTGCAACAGCCTGTCAGGCAGCATGCATCTTCTCCAACTGCATCACCACCTGCCTGAGATGGGCAGGGACTGCACTCCAAACAGTCCCCTTCCCAAAGTCCTGACATCCGTGGCTTTGTTTTGCTCTGATCCCTTTTTGAGCTAACTCGTCTGTGCTCTTCATGGTCAGGGAAAACCAGTCTGGGTGCACATCTCAGAAGAAGCTTGGATGTGTTTTTAAGGTACAAGCGTGGGCAGAATGGAAGCTTATAATGACTGAGGCATGCAAAATACCTTAAGAGAAGGCAACACCATGAGCACACCTTGCCTTCTCCTTTGCTGAGTTACAGTCACAAAAGCATCAGCCGTTCTTCCAGGCACTAAAAGCGCGAGCACTGTGCCTGCACAACTAATCCCCGAGGATAAGCAGGCTCCTTTGTAGTCTCCTTCATCCTTAACACACCAGTGAAGCCACATAGAGCTGTCCAACCCAAGGGATTTAATAGCAAGGCAAAAGAAAACAGCAAAGGAAATGAGGCAGTTGTATGTTTTTCAATTGCTGGAGACGGAAATGGATTAAATGGGGAAATTAAACACTTTAAGCAGTTAATTCACAAAACAATCCTGCTTTTCTGAAAATGAACTCCTGGAGCCTTAGTGCTGTCAAGGCTGGCAGCAATATTGCTTGGGGTCACGCAGTGGCAGCTGGCTGTCCCCACACTAACAGTTCAACTGCAAGTTGTTTCTATCAGCTATTCAGAGAAGTTACCTACTCCAAGGAAAGCAAAAGACACGCAACTGCTGCATGTGTGGCAGGCTGAGATAGTTCAGAGCAGATCTATCAAGGCAGCTGAAATGGTGCTTCACGTGCAGTCTCAGAGGGTGATGCTGCCTGGTGTTAAAAGGAGCAACTCAAAACACTATCAAAAGGATCCAGTGAAATATAGTTAAAAAAATATTATTCCTTTAAGGTAAGGTAATTAATCCTCTGGCACCAGCCTGTTCCAAAAAAATATTCTGATTAAATAACTTACTGATTAAGAATAACAAGCAAAAGGGTATAGAGGAAGGAGAAGATTATACAGTAACCTAAATAGTTCTGATGGGCTGGGGAAGGAAAGAGGAGCCATGCAGCAGCTTGACAAGTCTACTACTCTGCTTGTCTACAAGCCTACTTAGGCAGTACACTAACAGCATCACTAATGCCATGCGCTAGTCTTTGAGAATGCACACTATTCTCCATTAATGCTATTGGGTGTTACATGTTTCTAACATTCATAAAATGAGCTCTCTGCTATGTATCTGCACATTTTATTTGGATATTGTTATAGTTTCTCTCCTGATCACATTCTGGGCAAAGGGATGAGCCCTGTGAGCACAGGGGAACCTTACATAGGAGGAATGTAATAGAGAATACATTTTTTTAAGTTCATACGTTGGATTTTGAGCTGGGGTAAACTCTTACGTCTTCATTAGCTTCTGCCGAACTTCAATGTTTATACAAGCTGGTGGGCATTATAATTTCAAACACTTCTTCAGTCATTTCTACTTATGGCAAAATCCTGCATAAAAGCACGCTGGAGATGGAGCATGCTGTCAGAAAAGGCAGATTCTTTGCATACAGATGAGTCCTTGTCTCACAAAAAATTTAAGGGCCTGTGCAAGGGGTACAAATACTGGAAGCACAACCCTTTGAGGCCTATTATAAGGATTCACTCTAAAGAAGCAAATCTGTCTTTAAAGAAGTGATGAAATAAAGATCAAATTTGAGAGACTAACATTTATGGAAAAAATAAATTATTCCTGTTCTGCTGGATATACCTCCAGCAGAAGTCAGACAAGTCCACCAATTCATTTTCTACAGGATCCAAATCTTAGACATCACTCTAAATCTTAATTTTGCAAGACAATAAGTCTTCCCATGTTTTGTGGCTTGCATTCATGACAAAACCTTTGTAGTCAAGGTGACAGACAACATTTTGCTTCAACCAATAACCACTCTTCAGATGGCAAACAGTGCCTACATTCACCTCTTGTCTTCATAGAAGGAAAAGACATAGTCCTCTTTTGTCTGCCATAAAACCTGAACAAGGATAAGCTAGGGAGAATCACCTCTTGTCTTCATAGAAGAAAAAGACATAGTCCTCCTTTGTCTGCCATAATACCTGAACAAGGCTAAGCTAGGGAGAATCCACCTTCCAGAAGTTAATCATACAGGACTGTAACTGAGAAGATATCAAATGCACTCAAGGCTGTATCTTGGCACAGAGGGACACATTCAGTCATGCTGGACTGCAGCAAAGCATGAGTCAAGGCAGTTCAAGTTGCTAAGGCATCCTTTCTGGTTGCTATGGCATAAGTAACATTATGAATGTTTAGTTATGGTTTATTATTCTTCAAAGGATTGGTTTAGTTTGTGTAACATAATCTATCAGACATTAGAAATAAGCTCCACTTTTTCCAGGAGCTCTTCCTCCTTTCTGAAATGGGTGAGACGTTTATCTTTGTTGTCCAGTCTTGGACTGTCACACACTTATTTTCTCGCATGTTTTTGTGCTTCTGCAGAGAAGAGGATTTAAAATGGTTGAGACTAGCCCATGCAGTAATCTGTTTGTATTTATTATTAAACTTTTCATTTCTGTACAGCAAATAGAGTCCTCTTGAGGTGTGCAACTGTTTGCTATAAAAAGCAAATGCCTTAAGTAAAAAATTACATATGATCAGTGCACTTTTGTTCATAGGTATTTTCACTAAAATGATTATACAGATCACCAAACAGTTCCCTAGAGTGCTACTGAACCCCACTTGAACGTAAGTGGGATGCCTGCCCCCTCCTAAAAAACGTAATTTTTTTAAAGTATAAACCCACTCTGAAAAGCAATGGCCTCCTTTGGCTTCTTGTTTACTGTGCCTCATTGTGCATACTTTAAAAAAAAAAATTTCTAAGACCCATGTAAACTCAGCCAATACTTTTTAAATACAGTAAAGTATTTGTCTGTGCACCTCTAACTTTACTCCAAAATGCCCAGATCTGTACAGCTTCTGGCTCTGATTGCTTGTATATCCTCAGCTGACAGAAGCAGGTAGACACTGCTGAAGGTGAGGCACAGATGAGGCAGACTAGGACTGCTGAGCCTGTTCTGCTGTCTCCACCTCCTCGGGACTCTGCCTGGAGTCCTGCTACTCTACCCAGCTGCTGATTTCTATGAAATTCATGAGAATCAATTCACCTGGGAAGCCCCTATTTCTCCATCAGCAATTGCCGTGGTCAGCCAGTAGCTGAAAGTTATCCTTGCAGTAACAGGAGGACAAGTGAGGTGGGTCAGCTGCAACACATGCCCAACTCTCCTGCTGCTCAACCATAAGCAAGTCACAGAGGCACACGGCAGCAACCAGATCTGTCAGGCTGAGGAAGTGCTGCTCGGCAGCCTTGCTGCCACATGGCTCCTTGCCGGCTCCTCCTTGCACCCTGGCTGACGATGCTGCACATGAGCAGCTCTCCTGGTTGTGCCCAATGACCTGAAGCACGGCCCAAAAAGCCTTACCCTCTCCCTGACCTGATCCCTCACTGGTGCTTCAGTGAGTGAGTGCAGTCATACAACATGGGATTTTAAAATATAAATAAGATCATAGAAATCACTGGAAGCTACCAACAGTGATATGAAACCCTACATAAGATAGAAATCCCTAATTATAGTTTCTGAACCTAAGAAGTCATTTAATACACATATGTTCCTCTACACTGCAAGGAGGAAAGAAGACGACACGCAGTACTTATTACCATCCTCATAAGGAGGAAAGAAAAGCAGACTTTGAAAGCTTTTGGAAATTCATAATTTAGAAAAATCTGCATGAAGACAAAAAAAATCAGCTCTACTTTAGTTAAAAAAGGCATTATGAAATCATAAGCACTTTGGGTTTAGTTATAAAAGCAATATTATTTGTTCATTCCACAGTGCCATGCAGCATTGCGAGCCTTCACACTGTTTTTATTGATTTTCCAGATCAAACTTATTTCACATAAATTTGAAGACTACTTGCTATTACTCCTAAATGACAAAACTGAGGAATCTACTTCAGGTGAGGAAAGAAGATGGCACACTTACTGGCTTGTTGTGTCATCATAAAATGACTACTTTAATCAGAAAACAAATCAAAAATAAATTTAGGCTTCCTATTTCTCTTCTAGCACTGCACACCCTGTGCAAAATCAACAGCAGTACAAAGCACTACCAGTCTCCATTCATAAGTAAAGAACGTGACTGAAACCCTAAATCCTTAGTGGGGGAAAATACTGAGGAAGGAAATGCCATTTTTACATAAGCATTTCTTAAAACAGAGCTGCACTTTCTAAAATGTCTTGGACAGTGCAGAGTCAATAACAGAACATTGCATTCAAATAATTATGGGGGAAGGATATTAAGATATTTCAATCCAATTTGGCTTTAAATTATTTTAATTTTACATTATTTTGCAGTTCTGTGACAAAGAGCCGTCCTATTTGCTTGAGACAAGACTTTGGAAAGCTTTAGACAGAACAGATTTTCTTAAATTAGCTTGAAAATTCAGTTTCCAGGGCAACATACGCAGGTCTTCATACATCAACATTTCTTTGCACCGTTTTTATAAATGTGGTTGCTTGCTAGAATGTCATAAAATACTTTTTAAATACAGTAAAGTATTTTGATCACTTTGATCCTTTTTTTTTCTTTGAAAAAAGCTGACTGTCCTTTCTTTTCAGAAGAATCATATCAATAAAACTGTCAAATTGTTTCACTTCAGAGAGTTTCAGAAATGCCTGCAGTGACACCCATGCACACAATACATTCCTACCAGCACCTGAATGTTTCTGTAACATTTCAGTCCACATCCCTCATTCACCAACCCTTTTCTTACTTTCTTTTCAGTTTGCAAGTAGGACACATGACTCAAGAGTTTATGGCATGCTGGAAGTCTGCTGGCTTACACAGAAAATGAACCTGAATGTCTGTTTCACAGCAGCAACGTGAAATTTGCTGATGCCCACCTTCGACATCGAAATCCTCAGGGAGTTTCTCACACCTACCAAGACCTACCAGTGGTATAGAAGAAATAAAGCTAACCAATCACACAGCTACCTATTTTCTCCTCCATTTTTAAAGGGGTGGGGGGAAATCCCTTATGATGATTATCACTTCCCCTCCCTGAGCACTCCAGAGGTGCTCTGCATCACTGCAGTGATGCTACTGAAACAGGTACCTGAAACCATCAGCAACTGAGTGGATACATTTGCTTCTTTGATTTTAACCATAGCCAGATCAGATCCTTGTCACGTGGCGTTACAGTGGAGCAGGCAGCATATTAAATAGTTACAACATTAGAACTGTCTTAGGAAAAGAAGACCGATTGACTGTTACCTGCACATTTTACTCCCTGAGCAATGAGGCCCCACATAAAGTTGGCGCAGTATTCACACCAGTGCGGGCCCCTGAACGTGTGCACCTGGAAGACAGTAGCAGAAAGGAAAATTACAGCATGTGACCCAGTTATTTCACAGACATCAATATCACTGTGTCTAAACAAGGTGGAATTCCTCTTCTTCAAATGCACCACATGCAGTTGCTGGAAGCTTCCCTTTATTACCCCAGGAAAGGAAGAAAGCAATGTAATAAAGATTTAACTGCCAAGACTCTTGAAGATCTATGGAAAGTAGGAACTCTCCATCCCAAGCCGTCCAGTGAAGCAGAACCATGTAGAGCAGAGGAGCAATGGCAGGTTGTAGCCCTTCTTCCGCCTCTCAGGATCCCTCTGCCTGGGCAGGATTTTAGCCATGAGTCTAGGCTTTTGCAGCGACTGTGCAAGAGTTCACTTCTCAATTTAACATGTCTTCTGCTTTGCGCCCTTCCCTCCATAAGTACTGTCTGAAATGCATAGGGGGCTGCAAGATTTTGCCTCGGGCGGAGGGAGTCTTGCCAGGCAAAAATACCAGTGCTACACAGAAATACTGCAAATGCACTTAGGGATTTTCCAGTTTAGAGTAACTCTTAAAGGAAATTAATTCTTTTCAGACTAATGCTACGTATTGAAAATCCAAATGAATCTCGTAAATGGAAAAAAGAATCCACTGAACCAGGAAAAAAATCAAAGCTGAGGAAGAAAAAACCCAATGCTGCTTTCAATTCCAGCTCACATGCTTGTTACAAATCCTGCAGCCACCATTAGCTGCTTCTGATTTTATTCTGATAAAGTTCCTGCTATAGGAAACCACAGGGTTCTTTACAGAGAAAATCATTACTTCCTTAGCCAGTGTAAAAGACTTCAAGCTTCTATTTAGAATAGACAGGCTGACAAAAAAAAACCCCAGTAACTGATGATCATAAAGAAACGGAGTTTGTAGTGAAATGCAGTAAAAATGCTTTAGGCTTAAGTCGTTTGGTTCTCCAGTTACTGAGCAGGTATCAGAGCAGGCAGTAGCCTCATGCACGTGCACTGCCTGGTCAGATCAGCGTGCAGCAGAAGAGAGAAGAAGCTGGTGGAAACACGCGTGCCTGACATCCAGCCAGAGCTCCGGTTATTAATAGCAAAATGGCTAAGTGTCCTGACTGAGGTGGCAAGCATTCCCTCACCACTGATTTAAGTAGAGGCTGGATCCCAGGCAACACTTACCTTGAACAAGTGACAACCCAAGGCAGCACCCAGCAATTCAGACCACGTTTCAGTTTTAGCCATGGCAAGGTCTGCAGCCTCCTGGGCATTTGCTACCCACAATCGCTCTGTTAGTTTGGGAAGTTACTCTTGAACGTGCCAAGTAATTCATGTGTTCATCTGTGTTCAGCTGCCCTTAAAATCATCTCTAGCCCTACGCTGCTGGGTGAAGGAAGTGTAATGGTGTAAGGTGTCATGTTCCTACAGTGCTGGCACAGGCTGCCTTGTCCCAGCCGTGCTCACTGCCATCTGCACCCACTCCTACCTGCCTCTTCAAGGTGCAATGTGCTCCGTGAGCCCCCAACATCTCTGCAGCTTCTACAAAGCAAATGATGACAAAACTGCTGGCAGCTGTAATCACCGTTTTCTTTTTTCCTCTTTCCACAAAGAGGTTTTTCATACCTTCTTCTCCCTTTCCCACCTGCACTACCCACATCCTCTTGGCTTTCTTTCTCACCCTTGTGCTTTCTTTCGTCTTTGGCAGTGTTCCCTTCCCACAATAAGCACATTCTAATATCCTTAAGCAAAATATTGTGCTTTAATGGCTGAAGGACTAACAGAACTCTTTTTTTTTTTTTTTTTTTTTTTTTGGGGGGGGGGGGGAATGTCCATTCCAATCCCCATTTTTTTTTTTTTTTGAATAATAGAAAGAGAGATGAACGTTTAAAAGT
>JAAGNO010010626.1:85071-98137 GCA_033439905.1 Ceryle rudis
CCTTTTTGGCGGTTTCCCTTCCCCAAAATAAGACAATCTTATACTCCTTAACAAAATATTTTTGTTTTATGGGTGAAGGGACTACACAAATTTTTTTTTTTTTTTTTTTTTTTTTTGGGGGGGGGTGAAGTTCCATTCCAGTCACCATTTTTTTTTTTTTGAGAAAAATAGAAAGAGAGCTGACAGTTCAAAAGTTTGAGCAAAACATAATTTTTCAGAATCCTTTTCACTTTTATAAGAGAAATTTTTCTCTTTTTAGTATTTCTGATCATAAAAGAGGGGAAATTTTGTCTTGTTCCTTGAAATGCTGACATTTTAACTTCTTTCTTTAGGCAGAATAAGAACAAATTGTGACACATTAATATTTCTTGCTAAATAAAAAGAATGATACTATCCTGTGTCTCTCTGCTTGCTGACTTCAATTAATCAAATTCACTGTCTCCAGTGCTGATACTCAGCAAGTCTCAGGTGCACAATCTCTAGCCAGCTGTTGTTTCAGTGGTCAATATCTTTTTTCCTTAGCTCCCCACTGTGGTCAGCACATTTCCACCTCCTCCTGACTCTCCCTAGGAACTCTTCCGCATGGTCTACCACATCCCCTCCTGCCACTCCAACCTTTTGCTTCCCTTCATTTTTATTTTATTATTAGGATTTTTTTTTTTAATGTGTGCAGTTTCTCTTATGTTTCTAATAACGATTATCCACCAAGATGGAAAAAAAAAACCAAAAACCAACTCCCTTTCTACTACAGCCAGTTTCCTTCACACCTCAGAGAAGTTTTTATGACTCATCATCAACTTAAAAATGACAAGGACAAAATAGACTTTCCTCTTCCTTACCACCACTGCATGTATTGGTCACCCTCCACAAGACCAAGACTGACTTTGCCCTTTAGGATTGTTGTTTCAGCATCGTTAGCACTGTTCTCACATCCCACGCATCCAGGCTTCATCCAAATACTGAAATGTCTTTCTGTATCACCAGTTAAGAAATTAACTTCTCTGTTAGAGGATTTATCCAGAGCCTTCTCAGTTTTACCTTGCCCCATTAAATTACTCCTTCTTATCTAATCTTCCTGATTGCAATCTCAAAACAAATTACAGAGTGAGCGTAGGCTTTTCCATGTTCCATAATGCTCTATCTTGCTTCAACCTTTACCTGATATGGAATGGGGAGGTTTTCTAGTAATATTAAGTAGGAGGACCAAAGGCCACAATGTCTTTCCATCACCAGCGTACACAACTTCAGAGCTGAAGCCTCTTTTGGGGTTTCCAAGCAGTGCTGGGGTGTTAATCTTTCCACTAGCACAGAGCTGAATGGGACATCTAATCCCTGCACTGGTCTGAATACACACCATCTCTGGAAATTAAATCAGACACAGGAAGTGATACCAGAAAATAGTGAAAAATTGATCTTTTGAGGCCAGAACAGCCTCTAATCCTGTTTCATCCTGCAAAGCGGGACCTGGCAGCATACTAGAAAGAAACATGTTTGCATCCCTTTGCTAGTTCAAGAACCAGCATCTGCAAATAATACTGCATTTATTACATGACACTGTTCAATATAGCATCCTGCTTTTTATATTTAATTCCCTGTTCCAAAAATCTGCCAGGCAACTTGTTTTCAAAACTAAAACATCCTTTCCAGAAAAATTTATGAAAACACACCCAGCAGAGTCCCGGGGATCCTGACTTAAATTACAAGGGGCTTCTTTCTCCTTATAAAAAGGGCATCTGCCACATGCAGATTTTACTGTTTTATAAAATGTGAGAGAGCAGGATTTCCAACTGTGGCTTTATGTCTCCCAACCCTTCTATTCTCACTCCGACCTCAAAAATCATTTTCTCTCTTTCCACAAGGCTTCAACTATGAATGATTTTAAAAGAAAGTGGAAAACGGGCGAGAGAGGAAGATAAACTGGTTTTAAGCTTAATTTTTAAAATTCCAGGGGAAATATCAAATTTAAAAGAGAAATCTCAATAATTTTAAAGAAAAATATCTGTTCAAAACCAGATAAAAATGTATTACTAAGCTGTCCTGCAAGTCTGAGCTAAGAGGAGAATCTCATGTTGGGCTTACACTGAGGCATTTCTATTTTAACTCTCCCACAACATCAGCAAGGTATAATAAACCTTTAACTATTGTGATCTTACGTAGGAGGACAAGGGTTTTTTTGCTTAGACTTGAAAGGTATTTTCTTATACACAGAGAAAAATAGCTTAACTCCTGATATTAATACAAGTGTTACAGAATGTCACTTATTTTTCTTTTACGTTAAGTTAAACTATTTCTTAGAAAAGAGACAAAGTTTTAGGAGAACAAAATATAAAAAAATCTGGTGGCTCTGACAAGCACATGTCCCACCATTATTTCTCAGGCTCTACAAAGGTCACTGTTGAAGTTAGTTACCCATGTATCTCATAACTCCACTTATTTTTTATGCTTTTAGTTTTTCCCAGGCAGTTGTTCAGCTAGCCTTGATTGCTATCACAAACCAAGAATGAGCCAGCAGATAATTAGTATTCATAACTGAGAGAATTGCATTATATCACTTGTCAAGGCAGGGAGGAAGAGATTGAGGAAGTATCAGCGAAATACTGTGCAAACATGATGTGAAAGAACATGATGGATCAGCAGAGCTTTAGCAAAGCCACTCCTGGGAAGAAAGCAAGGCTGTATCTGACAAATTATGGATATGCAAAATCAACACCAAACACAGAAAACAAAAGTCTTTGTGACAGTGTACAAAAAAGCCTTCCCTCCTGAAAGGCTGTTGCCATGTTCTCCCTGAACCACTCTACGAAGACCCCTGCTCTGTACAGAGCAGTGTAGCTTCTTCCATGGTCCTCCACACTGACCTGATGGTGAGAACAATGGGGTTTGGAAAATCCAGGCACTACCATCTCTGTTGGGATGAGATACATCAGCTTGAAAAAGGATGCAATAAACCCATTGCTTATCTACCCTCTGGGGTACCAGACTCCTGTGCTCTGGGTAGAAGCCTTGTTGATGCTCAGGGAGGAGACTAAGCTGACCAGGAACTGAATAAACCACACACATCCAGCATTTGTACTGTGTGGTGCTCCAAAGGTACAATTGTGCTGGCTATACCGTCTTTCAAACAAATTCCCAAGGGTGATGGAACACTGTTGATGAAGGCTGTCAGCTCAGTAGCTGTAGACGATTTGCAATTCCACCAACCGAATTCTGCCTGTTGGGACTCTACTGAGCTTTTAATTGGATATGGGAGACATCATAAGTCTCAATTAAAATGATGAACTGAGCCTGTATTATTAGTGTCTGTCTTCCCTGTCACAGTTAATTTTATCAGGCACTGGGCATACCCATGTGGCACCCAACAGGCATGCCATTTTCATCCATCCCTGGCCCAAGCACTGACTGTCTAGATGTGAAGGGTACAGCATAATGTCAGTGAGAAAGTCAATTGACTCAACGATCAGTTTAGGGAACACACTGCGTGCATTACAATGATTAGATAGTGACTCTAAAACAGGGGTCTCAGGCACTACCAATATTCCAGTACAATGATATTCCTCCTGTGAGGCAAATATTGCTGCTGCTGAGTAATCTGAGAAGCGAAATGACTGCCATGACAACCCACACGGCAGAGCTGTATTTGCAAGAAAATTGCTTTCATGCAAAGGTGTAACAGAAACGACAGTAACTGAGGCCATTGGAACATACCTTCTCCAAAATGAGAGCTGACTTAGCTTAGACCAGCTGGGGCATTAACCATGGGGAGCCAGTCTGGGACCACCCCAAGGACTTTGTCCAGCAGCTCGTGAGAGGAGAGATCCTGGCTGAACGCTGCATGGTTCAGAGTGTGGAGTATAAATAGCATCGTTATTGCCAGGGGATACACTGACAAAATTTTGAGCAGGGAAATCTTCCTCCAGGTCCTCACCCACTTGAAGCCTAAGTGCTGTTATGTCTTGTTTACTTTCTGGTTTGTGCTGATCACATCAGCAGAGATGGGAAAAACTGGAAGGCATGCTTAGGTCACACTCTATGAGAGCTAAAGCAAAAAACTGCAGAGTAGTAGGCTGTTGGCTATTTTTGCTTGCAAATTCAATGAAAATGGCCACCTCTCTTTCAGGATGGAGTAGCAAAGTTTATGTAAACTGGTATCTAGAAATTGATACATTGTCCATTTTATTCCAGGCCCAAGTTACTTGATACCTGTGTACATGCAAAAAAAAATTTGAAACTAGAGATGAAAAGTGAATAAAATCCTTAGAATTAAAAGTGTAGATATATATACACATACCATATATGTTGTATGTAATGATGTACGTGGACTATAAAACCCTAGGAGATTCCTAAAGAAACCCTTTTGCGATGATGCTAAGGCTAATTTGGAGGAAAAGCTGTTGATTACGAGAGAGCATGACATGTGCAATGTGCTCGTTGAGGCAAACTCCCAGTCCTCCCCACTAGAGCATTTCTAAGCTTCACCACAGACATGAGCTGGTCCAGTCTTGTGGCTGTCCGTGGAAGACTCACAGGATCCACATCTGGGGACTAATAAAACTACTCATGGGGTGGGAAGAAGTTACAGCTTCAATAAATTAAGGATTTAGAAGAAAAGCTTATTCATTTCTTTTTTAAACAGGGGCAAAGCTGAATTCAGGGATCAGCACTAAGAAAACAAGGTTAAATAATATTGTGCTATTTGGAATCTGCTTTGGAAAAGCCCTGGATTTTCCCAAAAAAAGTAAAAAAGTAAAACTAACATTAAATAAATACCTCAGGAGACTAAAATCGCTCAATGCCTAAAAGCTTTTCTGGCTTCAACTGTCTTATAATCCACTATGGTTTCAGAAGCAACAACATAGAGCTGATGAGGTCTTCTCTGAAGTTTTGTGGAAGTTCTTCTCCAGCATTTTCCCTGCCTTTGAATATTTGTTTCCCTCGAGTACTAGGAGTCTAAAAGAAACAGCGAATTTCCTGAGGTTTTTCTTATCTATGAGAATGTGCAAAGACTCTCCCTGGGGACTGTGCTAGAGGCACCCAGCCCTCTTTCTGAATATTCATTTCAGTGAAGTGACTCTTAAAGATGTTTTGAAAATATGTTCAGTGCCAGGTCTGTACCTAGTTAAAAATCAGCATCCTCTTTTCAGTGGAACTAGACCAGTTTACCCTAAATCGGCATCTGCCCCAGTTACAAAAGATCAGAAATAGAAATGAGTTCAAGTTAGAAGTAACAGAAAAATGGCTTTGCTTAATATAGTAAGACTTTGTTATAGTTTCTGGTCTTTTAGCAGTATTTCTTCTGCATTTTCCATCTCCTCATTTCCCAGCGTTTAGGCACAGCTTTGCTGAGCAGCTCTTGTTAGAATAAGCTTTGGTATGGAAGCAATTTGCTATGACATTTTACACCAGCAAAGCACCCAGCACAGATGCAATGACACCAGTTAAATATGGGCCAGGGCCATGTTTCAAAGAAGCAATATAAATTTCACCAGCAAAGTAACTCTTGTTAAAATCACCAGCATCTCCATTAAAGTGATGCTTGAGTCTGTCTAGACTGGTAAAGCCTATCAAGCAGAAACTGGTCCTCACTTGAGCCATCACTTTTTTGTGCACATTCAAGGCTATACTCTACTCCCAATTATTTCTGGAAAAGCACATGGTCTCTGCTCTGGAGTTTCCTATTTGGCCTTTCAAACAGGTCACCCTCAAAGAGAAAGTCAGGATGTTGCTTCAGTTCAGGAGGAAAATGAGGAATCTCAACAACAAGACTCATCACCATCTCTGCTGATTTGGCTTAAGCACTGCGTGAAAACATCACTCCTCTCTGGAAGAAGTATTGGCTTGAAAGGGAATTATGTTCTGAATGTTCACCGATGCACCAACCAGCCTTGCAACTGTTATTTGTTACAATTACTTGACTGCGCTGTCTTGGGAATTGGTAAGATAGTGACTAAGAAACAGCATGATAGTACCAAACACTGCACAGAAAGATAGCAAAAAAATAAACTTCCGGAGACATATCTGTTTTGTGAAGAGCAAGAGAGAAGCGAGACAATATCCTAGGAAAAATGATGCATGGAAACACAGATTTCAGTCCAGCTCTGACAGGCACGGACACCTTCTTGCTTCAGTGAAGCACCACAGCACTAATCTAGGCAGAGCAGAGTGGTTTTATGCTGTGGACTATCAGCAGTTATGAAACACCTGCTGAGTGGTCCACTGACTCAAGTCATCAGGAGCCAGAGGTGTCTGAAGGAATACCTATAATCAGTCAAGGGAGCTAAACATTCCCTGGGGCCCATGAGTCACACAAGCTGGAGGGGGGGGGAGAGACCTTTATGGTGTTTTGTCCAGGCTTGTTTTAAATTTGCCAAGTGAAGGGGAGGTTATTGCATTAACAAGTTTCACTACCCAGATTTCTTGCTGTTAATCTTGACTTTTCCCTCTCCTCTTTCTTTTAAGCTATCATCCCGTAACTCCCAGCTAATGCTCTCCCATGACTGCCCTCCTTGCCATTAACATTTTTCAAGTATAGTTTTACTCTGTTCTCCAACCTCACACGAACAGCAGGCAAAGGAGTGAGGTCAGTGTTCGAGTCCAAAGCACAGCACCAGGAAGGGAGATGGTGCAGAAGATGTTCCACATCAGGCAGGGATGGCCTTAGGACAGAAGATACCTCATTAGGCATATTTTTTCTTATTTTTTTTTAACAGAAGAAAAAACAATGTCACGTAGGGGTGAGACACTGAGATGAGGAGATGCAAGGAGGAGAAGTCTGAAAGACTGAGCAAAGGGAATCTGGGAATCCTGTGTGTTTAGCACCCTAACAAACTCTGCCTCACTGGAGTGAGAAGAGATGGGGTACCTGTAAACCCAGCTTGGACTCCCTTGCTGTACATATCCTTTGGCCTCAAGCCCACCTCATGCATTCCAACCCAGAGAGGAAAACCCTTTCTGTGAAGGAACGTGGAGGTTGAAATTCTGAGGATGGTGAAGTGACTGTCCTGATATGGTCTGATGATTCATTTTACATGAGATCTCATTCAGTATGCTGGATTTCAGAGAAGAAGAGTATACAGAGGGAAACCAAGAGAAATCAAATATGCAAATAGACAGACCCAATCAAGTGACACTCATAGTCCCAGCTCACCTTCAAATTCCATTGTTCAATTAGAGCTAAATAAAATGCTGTGTCAAACGATGTAGACCTCTTCTAGCTGATATATTTGAATTAATAGAGAATGAGTCTTTTATATTAGATTTATAGAGAAGAACACAGAAATATTAATTGAAAACTTTTTATAAATTAGAAAAAGCCCAACTATGCTTAAAAAATGAAATATTTTTTAACACCTGGCTCTCATCCCGAAGAACACGCATAAAAAACTCAGAGCTGACATTTATAAATCATCATCCCTTTCTTTACTTATGAAGATTAATTTAAGAGAATTCAGCCACTCTCTATTTGCATTTGAGATGTGCTCAGGAGAGGCCAGACCTCCCCAGTCAGTAGAATACTATGGAGCTGGAGGACACCATTACCAGCCAGCTCTGCCTGCAGAGCTCCCCATCACCATGGCTAGCTAGCCTGCTCACTTCAGGCAGGAGACAACTCACATTCCAGCAGATTTAAATAAGTTTAAAACCTTTCAAAAATGTGTCAGTGCTCCATGCAGAACCATCTTTACATTCCTCTTTCAAACAACCCTCGGAGCAAAATGTAGCTTAACAGATTTATTCATAAGACCTCATAAGAGTTAAAAGCACCTTTTGTGTTCACCCCTTCCCTAGGTATCTGCACTCCTGTGAGGATCATCACCACACTGGTCTTCTGCCACCATGTTCCTCAACTTGAGCTTTGCTGGAGGCAACATTTCAAGGGTTCAAACACCACCTGCAAACCCACATACTCACCCCAAAGGGACAGAAAGTGCAGGGGCAGAGGGAGAATTGAGGTCTCCTAACCTGTGGCCAAGCCTCTCAGGCATTTGCTAAAACCAGCCACCTCTGGAGTGGCTGCTGCTATCTTTTTCCCTTCTCCAAGACAACAGTGCTAGTTGTTGTGCATTAATGAATTTCCACTTCTCCCTCTGCTAGGATGTTGAAGCATTTCCAGTATAAAAGGATTTCTGATCCCTCTTCATTTCTGTGACTAGCAATGTGACAGATCAAAGAAGCAGTCAGGAAAGGGTTAGGGGTCCCTATCTGTTGCCTCATGCCTGTAAAATGAAGAGAAGATTAGCAACAGAGATACAAAGCAAAGTGTGTCCTCCTTTTTGCTGGTGGAGCCTCTGGGGACAGCCGTCACTGTTGGTTAGCTGAACTACATAAATTTATTTCATTTCTGTGTTGTTTTTTCTTGTTTTGTTTCAAAAGTCCAGGTTCAAGACTCTGGGCCTGACATTTCCTTCCTTGACACATGGGTGGCACATTTGCTGCTCAGCAGGCAATTAGGAGACTACTGCAGACATTTTAAATGATGACGTCTGTACACGTAAGAAGAAAAATTTGACAGATGCAAGGAATGATAAAGGAGAGAAGCATATGAGCTAATGACGGCCATTCATTTCAGATCCATAATGCAATAACTATGAAGGGATTATGGTTATTCTTCTAAAGATGGGATGGTGGTCACATTTAGAGCTCGAGATACCAGCAGCATTCCTTCAGTGGTTGGTTGGCTGCTGCACACCTTTTAAGGGATACAGGGTTTGTTCCCTCCTACTTTTTTATAGCGAAAATTATCTGTGTAAGGTGACTCCATTTCACTAACCTGAGAAAGTTATTTCTCAAGGTGTATTTTTCCAGCAACTGCATGTATAAAGGAACTACACTACAACTATTGTAAAGAAAATCTGTGTGGAAAGTTTATCCTGTAGCTATGACCTTGGATCAGACACAGTTTGTTTACGAAAAAAGACTAAAAAACTCACAGCTTTCAAACTTTCCAGAAACAGTTTCTGGAAGAAAAACAAATAAACAAACCCAAACAAATAAAAATCAGGCTGTCAAATTATTTTCAAAACAACTGTGTTTCATGCTGTTATAGAAAAGTAACTAAGGAATACAGATGTGCTCAAAATTAAATACGTGTTATCCAACATACACTACAGTACATTGAAAATCGCTGTCTGCTGGCATCTGAAAGAATTATCTTCAAACTCTAAGGAACAAATGAAAGTTGCAAGACATTTCAGATTCCTAGGACACCTCAAGAGCATGAAAAAATGCTCTGCATTTAACTGACAGCCAGAAGGATTATTTTATGCCAAGCGTTCATTTTAAACACTTTTTTATGTAACATTTTGTGCATGGTTTTCAAATTCACGCTTTACTGAAGTACCTAAGTCAAACAAAACACCCTGATCATATAAAGTTTCCAATTTTAGTGATTATCTGAACTCAAAAGCCAGAAGGTCATTTAAATAAAACAGATGGATGATAGGTAAATAGACATATGTGCTCGCATGTGTACGTTCACACATGTGTGTGATGGAAATCAAAACTGAAAATAGCAAACAATTAACAGATGCTTATACCATCAGATGCCCATATCATTGGAATGATTTCCTTTTCTCCTAAAATGCATAAAAGCAAAAGCTAAATAGGGGAACCCCCCCACACATATTAAAGATAAAATCTGGGCTTCAGGTACTATATACAAAGTTTGTACCATCATCTACAGGAATTCACGTAACATCAATTCACTTCATCTTACAATTAAATACTGCCTATTATGCAACGCAATTTGCCACCAAAAGGTTAAATTACTAAATCCTTGCTAGATACTTATTACAGATACATGCATATGTTGTATTGACACGTCTCTCTTACCAAAGAGCATCGTTATTTAAAATAATTAAAACAATAATTAGATGCTACATAGAAGACTAAGTGAATTTTATTAAAACACAAGGTAGTTGCTAATGCCAGCAGCTCCAATAGCCCCATGGTATAAGCCGTGCTGCTTTCAACACACTCCATTCATTAACACAGGAGAAAAACCAGAAACTAAGGGAAATGCAGACCATCTGCTCAATCCAGATGCAGCAGAACATGCCTCTTACCTCCAAAGCTATTTACCAGTGACAAACTGAGATAAGATATTGAAGGAAAACTTTGTCAGTTGTTCTCACCTTTAGCATCTCTCGATATAAATCAATTTAAATAGAACAGAGACCCTGGATATGGCAAATATTATTGAAACAAATACATGCACATAAGCAGTCAATAACAAAATCATTGGTTTTCTGCTGATACGTTCTAAAGATGTCTCATTGATTTAATCAGAAGTAAGATTTAATTGAAGCATTTAAATTCCCATAAAGTCACAGTCTGCATATATATTATTTCCTTGCAATACAGGATCCATTTTAAAATACGAACTATAGCCCTTGTGCCCCAAGAAGAAATAAGTAGCATAATTTTTTACCTTGAAGTTATGAATCTTCTCATATTTCGGAATATGTTCATTTTCTTTCAGAGTTGCTCTTCTGACAAGTGATGTCAACTGCGAATAAGCAAAGAGTTTAAGAGGTTGCCAGATTGTCACAGATGACTTCCGAGTACCCAGTTTCATCCCCAAGGCCGCTATCAATAAATCTTGCCGACGGCTCTCCTGCTTTGAGTTGTGCACCGCAGACCTGTTCGCTTTGTGCCCTGACCAGCACTCTTTGGATGGCATGTTAGGAGCTGACGGGAGGAAGAAAAGTCGCCCGGACCGATCTGCGCCCTGCCTATATCAGACGCGATTTGAAAAACCAAAAAGGACCATTTCGGGAACCTAAACCGCTCGGCACAGCGGCGTGGCCATGACAGGGCACTTGCTCACCGCGCGGCTAACTTAGCGGAGCGGGTTCCCCGTCGGTCTGGGCTGGAGGGCTCAGGCGGCTCGGGCCTGCCGGTGGGCGGCCGGCGGGCCGGGCATGTGCGGCAGCGGCAGCCAGCGGCGGGGGGGCGCAGCCCGTAGACTCTCCCTCCATCAGCGGCGGGGCTGCGGGGACGCGCGGCTCGGCCCCCCCTGCCTCCAGCTGCCCGCTCCGGGGGCGGTGCGGCTCGGCGCGGGGCCAGGCGGAGCGGTACCGCCCCCGGGGCGGGGGCCGGGCGAAGGCGGTGCCGCGGCCCCCGTGCGGCCGCAGCCAATGATGCCCCGGCGAGGCGGGCAGCGCTGCCCCCCGTTCCCGGCTGGCTCCCGGAGAAGTCCCAGTGGGGAGGCTGTCAGCGGGGTATGAGTCACGCACCGCTACAAAAGGGCATCGCTTCTCCCTTTGGGGGTGCGCGGAGGGGGTGGGGGTCAGGGCATCCTCAGATGCTCACAGGGAACAGCAGCTCCGGAAGACACTACAGGACGCGGCTCTCCCCGCGCCCTCCGCCTGACATGGGTAGGGCACCGGGAGGTAAGGCTGGGTGCAGTTTATGTGACCGCTACTGCCCATTATTCTTTCCTTAAAATTAATTTTTTCAATGCTTTTTGTACAAAAATAGATTCGGCAAACTTAACCGTCGCTTAACAGCCTCTTCTAGTAGGGATGTGAACTCGAATGCAACCCAAAGTTCACCATACCACCCTTTCCACCAAAGACCTAAACACCAAATTGCTGTGGTGCCCCTCTAGGAATTCCCAGACATTAAGAGAAGGTGATTGACACACAGTCTCACATTTGGCTGAAACCTGAAGTTTGGACACTAACAGTTAAACATGCACAGGACAGTCTGGTCCTTTCTAGTCCTCACACAAACCAACTGAAACAGTATTTCGCACAACCATTAAAGCCTTGAACTCGCTGCCACAAGGAGCCGAAGTACATGGGGCTCACACGGGACCAGGGCAGACCTATGAGAAACTGCTCACCCGGGCTGACCAGCTCAGGGAGGCTCTCTTCAACAGCACGCTGACAGCTGGGAGGGGACACCACAGCTCAACCCCTGCCCTTTTCTAATATTCTCCAAGCATTTGTGAACAGTCTTTGTCGGAGACTGCAAAAATGGACTTTTGGTCTGACCTCCTATGGCAGTGATTTACACCGTGGGGCTGACCACCATCCCAACGTTTCGGGCACAAGAGGACCTGCCCATGTGCATGACCTGCACAAGCAGCTAGTCCAAGTGCAGCCCTCCCTTCCCTTGCTTGCCACAGGCTGCAGCACCACAGCCGCTCCCCCTTCTGCAGCAAAGGTATTTTTATCTCTCATGACTCAGTAACAACCAAAGACAAACACAGCTTGTCGCAGGCTCTTGGGTGGAATTGGTGTGTTTTGCAGCTGGATCACAGTGCTACCATTTAGCTTAATCCTGCCAATACAGCTGAGAGTAATGCTCACCATGAGCCCCTCCTCTGTGCCCTTGCATGGCCACCAGTACCTTCTCTGTGGGTTTTAAAAATCTGCTGGGTTTCAGCACAGGGTCAGGCTGCAGAGATTAAGGATCAACACGTGTGCTTCACCAACCACTAATCTGCAATGCAAGTTAATAGCTAATAATCGAAACACTGCTTTTAGATTATACGGGGATGAAGCTGTTGGGCATTAGCGGCTCATACAGAGGGTTTAGGATTATCTGGCTCAGTTCCTGGTTTCAGTACAAATAGGAGCTGGTTGACCCATCCTACTGAGAAACACTTTTCCAATGGCTACCTCAACCTGCCTGTCTTGCTTTTAACCGCCCATTTCTGCTGCATAAATGCCCCTCTCACATTTTTCTGTACATGCCTCTAAGTGTAACTCTCCACGGCAATAGGAGACTAAGAATAATGAGGTGAGGAGTAGAACATGGCAAAAACTGACCACCTCATGCATGTGAAGTGTGAGAATAATAGGAACTCAGGGGAGGAGGAAGCAAACAGGCTTTTGAGCTCATTCTCTCCTTTCCTTCTAGCTAAAGCCACTTCACAGTTTCATTCCCAAGAACTACATCGGGTAAAAATCCACATGGAACAAGGTGGACTTAAACCCCAGGACCCATCTGCTCCAAACAGCTATAAGTGACAACAAATGGTGTAGTTCTGGAAATGCAGTTTCGCTACAGACTTCTTTGGAAGCCAAAATGCCTCTCTCGCTCTTTTTTTTTTTTTTTT
>JAAGNO010010628.1:21758-32555 GCA_033439905.1 Ceryle rudis
GATCCCTAGTTTACTTAATGGAAAAACAGTGATCTGAAATTTCTTTTCTTAATCTCCCTATCACACTGGCCTCAATCGGAACTCCGAATCCCAAAACCCTTCAGGTTGGAAACGACCCTGGGAATGGCGCCCACCCCCCCCCCCCGGCGCAGGGTTTGTCCTTTATTGGAGAGAGGTCAATGTATCCTTGGTTGATTCGTTTACCCTTATAGCTTCAAAGAGAGAACTCTTTAGAGGCAGCTCCTTCAGTAGCTTCTTGCAATTTGGTCTCGTCTTCCCAGTTGTCTCCCAGGCTCATGTGCAGTGTTGTTGCAGGGAAGTGTTATCAACTGCTATCTCTAGCTGCATTGATACTGCATTTCTCTAAAAGTTTTGTAGAATAACTTTCAGAGCCCTGGTTTTTTTGATCCTTTCTCATTGTTCTCAAATGGAGCTTTTATAGCAACCAATAAGGCAGTTGAATTTTTCTGAGATTTTTTTTCAAGAATCCTTTTGCTGGGTGATTCTCTTTAGAAATGCAGTTGAGGGGTAGCTGATCATCTAAAACTAACCACTACGTACTCAGTTAGCAAGCATTTTGTGTTTCTGATCTTTGTTTTCATTGGTGGCCTGCTTGCTGTATTGGAATAATTTGTGGAGGTCATGTGACCTCAGCCAAAGCTGAACTCTTGAATTTTTGACATACTTTTCAGCCTCTGTTTAATTCCTGCTTTGCTCACTTTGGTATTCTACTCTTTTTTGTATAAGATTATTCTTCCACTATCTGCTCTACAGACTCCTGGTCTTCTTGAAATGTTCAAAATTACCGTATGCCTGCTGATCTTCAAAAAAGAGAAGGACTATACAGCTTTGAAAAATAAAGTTTGTTACAGAGCACTTATTATAATCTTCAGCAAGTGGTTAGACATGTTTGTCTAATGAAAAACTTAAAACATTAATTTCTGAAAGTTGGGAGGGAATTTTAACAGACTGAAAGAACAAAAGTATACCTTTCAGAATATAAGTGTTCATCTTGGAAATAATTAAAAATAAATTGATTTTTAATTGCTTGTGAGGTGGTGTACTACAAAAAGTTGAGTAGTACAGCATTTGATTAGTATTTGAGATATAGGTATAATTATTTTAGATTTCAAATGTGCTTAGTATTTGTCATCTGATTTCTTACAGAGCTGATCCTTTATCCAACATGGTTCTTACATTCTCTACTAAAGACGATGCCATTGGCTTTGCTGAAAAAAATGGTATGTATTCTGTGTACTGGGTATGAGGTATTCAACTTTCTGTAAGCAATCTCAAAGTAGTAAGAACAGAAAAAATAAAGGATGTAGTAGTAACAATAGAGAACATAAAAGTACCTTCCCTCTACTTCATGAAATTGGTAGACCATTAGTTCTTTACAAATAGAAGGAGGAAAATAGGAGGGAATATGTCTGAGGGTGCTGAGGGCCTTGAAGGCTGTCCGCTTCCTGGAAAGCTGTTCCAACCCCTTAGCATTGCTATCGCAATGCTTTTGCAAGTATCTGGTTTTTGTATGAGGCCTGAGTCTTGCTCACATCTTGGAGGAAGATTTATGTTAATACTTTTAAGAATATCCCAGCCTGGGAGTCCCAGCAACATGACAATGGGATTTTTGCCTGAAGACTTGACACAAACATCTGAATTCTAGTTAAGGAAGGACTGTCAGAAACCTTGTGAATGTTTGATAATAAGAAAAAATAAAATTAAATCACTAGTAAGTAAGTATGTTGGACTCTGGTTTTGGCCATGTTGCAGAATGGATTTATTGTAGATTCATAGAATATCTCGTATTGGAAGGGACCCATAAAGATCATAAAGTTTAACTCCCTGCTGCTTGCAGGACTACCTAAAACTAAACGGTATGACTAAGATTGTCATCCAGACTCTCCTTGAACTCTCTTATACTTGCTGCTGTGACTTGGAGCCTGTTCCAAGGACCAACCACCATCTTGGTGAAGGACCTTTTCCTAATACCCAACCTGAATTTCCTGTGATGCAGCTTCATTCCATTTCCTCGTGTCCTATCACTGTGATTACAGAGAGGAACCCCACTGCTGCTCCCCTTAAGGAAGCTGTAGATTGAGGAAGTTATACCTGTTTCCCAGTACAATACTTAAGTCTAAACACTTACACTTGATGATTTGTCATATTTGAGGAAAAGATAATAGAAAAGCTATTATTTAATATTTTTAGTACTAATGGTGTATCAGAAGGACTGTATCTGTAAATTTACTTGGTTATTTAGAATTGTATTTTCTCATTGAATTATGGTGCCACAAGCACTGTTCATAGTCTCATCCTTTTGAATATTTAGCAGTCCTTTTATGTGGTGTTATGATTTTTTTGTTGTTGTTTGGTTGGTTTTTTTTAATTTTTATTTTAAAGGAAAAAGAATTTGAAAAATAGGCTTGATGCTTAATGCCCATGGATATGAGAAAGACTAATTGCACTGAGTTAAAGCTAGGAGTAGTGCACATGGGATGTAAGCTTCTTCAGAAGTCTTCCCTGTGGTCTGCAGCTTTCAACTATTTTTAGTCTGGAGTAAATATACAATAAAGTTCCTTGGTAAAATCAGGTTGGTCAGAATTGTTAGATGGCTTATATTTTACACCAAAACAACAGGATAAGTCCCTTAACTTATACAATTAAGAAGCTAAACCATTTATTGTGCAATTTCTTTGCACTCAGTAAAGGTAAAGGCTAGTATTTAACTCCGCTTTCAATTAATCTTTTTTTAAAGTTAATAGTCTTAATGTATTGAAAGATAAGTTATATTCATTAAGAAATGAATATTGCAATTTTAATAGTATTTTAATTTTTTTAACAAATAGGAAATTTTAAAGAATGATGTTGCTTACTTAGGCTTCTGTATTGTTCTTGCTCTTTCTGTTTCTTGGGAAATTCAGCCTATAGGAGAAAAAAAAAATCCTGGCCTCTATATCACTATATTCATGAGCTACTTATGTCATGTCTTTGCACATGTTATATTTTGTCCTTTGAAAATGCACATAAATACTTAACATGTTCAGTGTAGAAAGTTTACACCTGCTCTGAATTAGTAATGAATCTCCATTGTGTGGGAAAATTACAAAGAAATTCTACCAACTAAAATAAGGCTTATTAATAGTGTTAAGATTACTATTTCAGAATTCACTTAGCTTGCACCCTTAATTTTACCATAATTGTGATCTACCAAATTTTGCTTCAGATACTGTCTTGCCTAAATTATTATTCCATTTTTATTTAAGGTGAGTTAGTTTTATGTGCATAGTATTTTCTGCAATAATACCTTCAGAATCAGATGTAGCTGAACATACAGATTTTTCAGTATTTATTTAGAAAGAAATGAGAAACTTAGGCACACATTTACAATGGAGCTTAGCTTCTAAATAAGGTGTTACTGAAATGTGTCTAAGTTTAGGAACACAAGTATTTGCCTCTCTGTCCTTTGTGTATGAACCACCCGTTTTCCATCATAAAATTCCTTAAGAACCTAAAGTTGAATTTATGCAAACCCTAGATACTGCGGGTATTTTGATATAATTGGGAAGCCTAAGAGTTCCTTCTCACCTAAAAATTTCAGGAACCTGAGTCAAGCTGCCTTTTTGTCTGCACTGTCTGATGTGTTTCCTCATGTAGAAATAACAACACTGAATACAGTAACAGGAGAGATATTTGTCCAAAATGTAACAGCTGAGAATGGTCTAAAGTCAAGGCAAGGAGAAAACACTTTCAGGTAGATGAAATTAAATCTTTAGCTTGTTGACCTAAATTATTCTTTATCCATTCTGACATCAACAGTTTAAAAACACAGCTTTAGCGCCGTGGATGGTGAGTTTTTCTATTCCACAGTAACCTTTAGTCAGGTGATGAGAGTGTTCTTCCAGAGACAATGAAGTCTGTCTGTCCACTTGGCTTGTGTGGCAGGGTTCTGGGAAAGAATAAACTCCCCCAACATTGTGGTATTTCTGTAAAAGTGACCTCTGCTCTCTCTCATGAACAACTGAAGGTTGTAGACTGTTCCAGAGTGTGAGACTTTATCACATATAGCAGCCTCTTCCAATCCAAAATTAGATGTAACTAACTTTGTGGATTTTGGATAGCAATGACAGCCCAAGTCATTGTGCTTGCAGTTGTGAATCTCTTCTGGAGGCATTCATCTCCTCCCTATCTAGTGTATAAAAAGATGAAGTAATAACTTGGGGCTTTAGATTCTGTTCCAGCAGCCAGGTGCCTCAGAGTTAGGTGTTACAATGCTGAATGTTGCAATACCAAAGTCTGTCTCTGGATCTTGTTCTGGTTGTTTACTCAAGTTTACATTCTTAATCAGAACAGGAGACAAAAGCTAGTGCTTTCACGGATGGAAATAATATGTTTTTAAAACCTCTATTCCAGTATTTCTTACGGAGAATAGTTAATTGGAAATTAACATTCTTTAAGCCTAATAAGAATGAAGAAAACATTAGTGTGACATTTGTAAATAGACGAAAATGAGGCACAGTGGCGTGACAACATGTGTATCATATAAAACATGTTGTGAGGTGTAGGTGTGTCTTGAGTGTTTTCTATGCACATCTTAGATGTTAAAAATAAGATATGTGTTAAACCTTTTATGACTTAATAAGTTTTTGTTTCCAAACTATGAAAGAAAAGTATTGATCTTTTAAGTATTAGTTAAAACTGCATACTTAACCACTTCTAGCTTCAACTCAGGTATCTCTACTTTGAGTGAAATATTGCAGTTGAAGAGACCAAACTTCGGAATACTGATTGGTGCCCTGGCAAATTTCCAGGCACCTGGAGGCTGTAACCAATTTGCATTTTGATTTACATAAACACTAATGTCTCCACCTCCTCTTTTCTGACATTTTGTAGCATTTATCTTTCTTAACTATCACATAATTTACTTGTCTTCTATCACTTCATTCCCTTTTCTTTTACTCCTATTTTTTTTCTTTTTTTTTTTTAAATGTTAAGTATTAAACTCCTTTCTAATGCTAAAGTTTTTTCTCTGGTCCTCCCATTCTTCTTTTTTCTCTAGCTTTTCAAGGTCTCCATTCTCTCCCAGACTTTGGGATTGATATTCTCTATGCTATTTTTTCCCCACTTTTCCTTAACTTTATTCTCATATACTGTCCCAGCATACACAGAGCCTTAGTGCTTCTGTGATGTTCTAGAATTGTGCAGCTATGAACTTGCAGGACAGTCTGAGTTCCCTTTTGAGGTTTTCACTGATGGTTGTCAAGTTTTTTTTGCAGGAGTAAAGAAAATGGAGGTACTTAGTATGGTGAAGTCTTGTCAACTGAGCAGATGGGCCTATGTCACATCTGTGGCATTTCAGTGTCCTCTGCTTCTGACTGGAACACACTAGTGGATGCCTGCATGGAGAAAAAGATACTAAAGTTAAAAGGTTTAAGTTGCTTTTTCTCTATATTGTATGCTGAAAATATTTAGAATTCTTTTTCTTTCTTATCTCCCCTCACCCCTATATTTCCCCTGTAACCTCCAGGCTGGAGCTATGATGTTGAAGAGAAGAAGACTCCAAAACCTAAATCCAAGTCTTATGGTGCAAACTTTTCTTGGAACAAAAGAACAAGGGTGTCTACCAAATAGATTGGCATTGGCTGTCTAACAGTGAATAAAGTCAGCTGTGCTATATTTATAGTCCACGTATAATACATCTCTTAATCTCCTAATAAATTTGACCTTTAAAGTACAGATGCATCTTGTGATGTCTATTTAAAATGGTTTTGATGTCTCCAATTGAACCTGTTGCAAACTTCCCTATAAATAGAGGTGATTTGGAGTGTTCATAGTTCTAAAAAATTGCTGTACTAGGAATCTATCAAAAGGAATGTTTGAAATCAGCTGCAACTGTAAAGATTATGGGTTATCTTTGATGGTAATTTTATATTCACTATCTTGTTTAAACTTACCAGCCTTGCATATACAAATTCTCTCAAAAGAAGTTGTAGTCTTTATAGACAAGGGAGGTTTGTCAATTGAACAGAAAAGTGTAATTATATGAAACTTAACATTTAATTATATCTTAGACTATTCTGTATAAATATATATTTTATAACCTCCTTTCTGCCCAAAATAATACTGTCATTATTCCAGAAGCATTCATGACTGGTATAGAAAGCACTGTTGGATATGGGGGGGAGATTTAATCCAAAAGATTGAGATTGCAGTTGTTTCTCTGTGATGTTCCTCAGAAGTGAAACTAAGCCAGTTAAATATTCACAAGTTAAGTCAGAAGGGTGTCGGGAGCTTCACACAGCATCAGCATATACTAATTTTATAATTACAACTTTATTCTTCTATTGCTAGTTAAATGTTTATCTGCATTGTTTCCTGCTGCCTAACAAGATGATGCCTAACAAGATGATAGCATATCAGCCTTAACATCAAATACATAGCCTGAACTCAGTTTGTCTTATGTGACATTAAATCCTTAATTTTAATAATGCACATTCTGTTTGGAATCCTTGGTTACATATCTATGGCTTTGGATTTATTCACTTCTCCTTTAACTTTTACTTAACATATTCAGATATCAACACATGATCAGTGAAATCTATTAGAAATTGGGGGAGGGTACACATTTTTCATATGCAACTGAGAATTTTATCCCACTGTCACAAAAGAAACAGTTGACACAGCTCCTCCACATAGATCTAAAGAATGGTGTAAGTGCTATGCACTGAATCCTAGCTAAAAGAAGGTTTAAAACTACCCTGTGTTGTCCATTTTTTATTATATTCTTGTTTCAGTTTTAACCAGCTGCTCTGTATGCTGGCTAACATTTGTTCAAAGCATTGGTTTTGACCCAGTTTCAGTGTAGTCAACCAGTTGGCTGATGTCACTATTTTCCTATTGCAGACAAGAACTGTTATTCCAGTTCATCTTCCTATTGAATTTTGAATGCTGCATTGTGCAGTGGAGCCTAAAGTCCTCCAGGAACACCAAAGTGCAACAAACTGTAATCTTAACAGTCCAGAATCTACTGCATCTCTTTGTATCCTGGCTAAGTTTAATATGCTGGTTTTCCTAAAGAGACAGTAATAAGAAAAGCCATTCATTGTTTGGGTTTGTGTTGGGTTTTTTCTTTTACAACTGAAGAGCAGCAGGATCTTAATGGTCTTCAAGCTTTGTAAAATTGTCAACATTAAAACTGAAAAATGCGTGTATATCTAATGCAGCAGATCCACAGTATGGTTTTTGAAATTATGTAGTCCAGGGAAATGACAGACAAAAGATAGATACCTAATGCTATCTTTGTAAACCTATTACATGAGATTCCTGTATGTTAACGTATACTTCATATAACTAGAATAATTTTCTCATAGACCACAGTTGTTTGGTTTTTTTGTTGTTTCTCCTGCTAAGATAATGAATCCTCATTTGAATATTTCCATTAAGTCCCCCTCCCTTCCTTCATGAAGAAAAAAGTTTTTTTGCAATGGATATATTCTTTATGATTGTACGCTGTGCACCCCACTTTGAAGTCTTTAAGCTGGTTGAGTCCAGGTGTTCTTTTCCTCCAGTCACATTCCTAGGACTTAGAATTTTTTTTTTTTTTTTTTTTCCCCTCCTATTGGATGACTTCTTAAGAATGAGCATGCTGACAATGGAAGAGAGTTGATGACTGTTGCTATAGTCTTCAAGCCCTTGAAGTGAATGCAAGAGCTTGCAGAGGACCAGTTCCATCAGGAATATATTCTGGAGATAAAAAAATCTAGATACTAAACTTCATTATCCTTTTATTAACTTACCAAAATACTACAGTACTAGGCTGGAACTAAAATCGTGCAAGATGATCTCATTGTCTTCAGTAAATAACTTCAGAAGCCAGTGTTTCATTGGTGAACTCCAGCTTCTGTCTCTTCTGCAGTGTGTTATGATAGGTAAGCTTGTTCCCAAATGTCAAATATGTCAAAACAAAAGACACAACAGATAAACCACCATAATTAGTTTTTTTAGTATCCTCAATCATTGATTTGAAAATGGAAATTTTAAAAGAGATTTTGAGGACTCAAATACAAATGCTGAAAGAGATTAGATACTCATCTTGGTCATAGATGTAGCTGTGCTGGATCTAGCTGAGCAAAGCTTTTCATGGCAATAATATTTCAAACCTGTGGAAGTATCAAAATCATTATGGGAAAAGAAGAGGTTTAATAACTCCCAAACAGATAGAACCTCTTCTTTACCCAGTGGTACTTGCATGCATTTGAGGTGACTTACCACTTTACAATAACAGCCAAAGGTGAGTTAAAGAATTACAAGACAATTGCATGCCACCATTGCAGAGGAGCCTTACATAGATGTTATATTTACATTCCTTGCAATGAATTCTGTGATGTTAAATGTATGCCTGTTAACAACAATTCTGTGATGAGCCACAGAAAACCAAAACCCAAACCAACCTTGATTAACTGTTTCTGAATGCTCAGGATGTTCATAATCTTTACCTTTAATGGCATTTCTTTTACCCAAGCCAAACTGAAACGCTAGAAATAAATGTTCCCCATTGCTGACTAGGTAAATATCTACTGTGCAGTATAGGACACCCTTCAAAATGTGGGTGCATATATTATATATTTTGCATAGTTTTGTTGTGATAAAATGCCATTTACAGGGTACCAAGTTGTTTTGAAGATTGTCAGCATTAATAATTCTAAGTGAGAAATTTTTATTGTAACAAAGGCACTGCAACTTTCAAAACCATGATGATGTAGGGGAACCTAAAGACTGTCATGAAACAAAAAGCGGTTTCAGATTTCTAGCAGTGTATTCCTTAAATAAGCAGTTTGATGGATAATTTAAAGCAAATCAGGCTATGATCAGACAGTGATACAATGAAATGGAAAATTTAATTACCCTTATCTAGAATGTTTTGTCATGTGTAGAAAAGGAAAAGCTAATTTGGTTTAATTTTAGCTTTTGCCTGTAATCTCACACCAGGACCTTGTTTAGTTTGGTTTTGCCAAAGATAGAGTTATCTGACCTAATCTTTGCTTACTGGCTATGTCAACATATTTTGTTATTCCAAAGCAAATAAAAAAAAACAACCAAACAAAAAAACCCAAAGAAAAAAAGTACAAATAAACCTGAAATAACATAAAAGAATAATTTCAGAGTTGGATGGTATATCAGTTGTGGTATGTCTGGTGTGGTAGTTTGCTTTGATAAGTCCTTGTTCTTATCCCTACATTCCGAGTTTTATTTTTAATTGGTACTTGATTAGTGCTGGAATATTTCACCAACATAACAAGATTACTGAAATAAATGTGCCTACAGCAACTTCATAGAAAAAAAAAAAAAAAAAAAAAGCAAAATTATTTTGAAATGGTATTAAAATGTGGATTTTGGTTGGATTTAAAATACTGAGTCTTCATATCCACATTCATCATGAGGAAAGGTAGAAAGGTCCCTGTCTTGAACCCTTCCTGCACAGAAAATCTGAATGGAAACCTTTTTGGACAAATTGATTAGAATAAATGCAAAGGTAAGACAGTGTTGTGAGAGTCCTGAAGGAATTAAAATTTCAAACTATGTAACTATTTATGTGGCTTATTTTCTTATATTCTCTTTACTTCAGTAAGAGGTGACAGGCTTTGGGTTTCGATTGTTTAGGGTTTGTTCTAAGGTTGGTTTTTTTTCTCACCCCAAAAAAGGTCTCTGTAACTAGTGCTGTGAGCAGATATGATTTAAAAACGTTGCATCAGTTTGGTTATTTTGGATGTAATTCATATCACTGTTCTTCAGAGGAGTTGGTGAATATGGGGACAAGATGATTCAAGTCTATTTGTATTTACAGAGGGCTTTCAAAAAGGTCTTGATTTATCAAGTTACAGAGAGGCAACAGCATACTTAAAGACTTAAAGTATCTTTTGCTTGAGGAGCAAATCTGAAGGGTTGAATTGGCTCTTCAGTCTACGGGAGAGAGAATTGAGGATGAGTATGGTAGTAGCCTTAAAATCAAAAGTGGTACAGAGAATAGCGTATACTTATTCACTTTTTCCTACAGTGCCAGATCAACAAATTCATGAGGATGCAGCTTAAAAATGAGTACATTTTCACATAGCAGATTTTGAAATTCATGGTGAACCTTTTGACTACCAAAACTAACTTTACCCTAGCTCAAATTCATCACAAGAAATGCACACAAAGTTTGCATTAAACATGAAGTACTATACTGTTTAGAAAAAACCCTGAACTGCTGACAGCTTGGAAAGGGTAGCCTTGAAGTAGCCACGTTCTTTCTTTGGCAGTCACTGTTAGCCACTGCCAAAGCTGTATGCGTTCAGGTTATCCTGATTTGGCACAGAATGGCTGTTCTTAGTGCTATTTGCCAGTATGGCATTCAAACATTTCCTGCTATTGCATTTGTCAGTGTTTTGTGATTAATAAATACCTTCTTTAGAGTGAAGAAATGAACACCAAAAAATCTCCATTTTGAAGCTGATTGAGATTTACTACTGACCACCATGATCTTCAGTAATCAGATTTTTTTAAAACAACTTGCATACCCATACATGGTTGAATTCCACGGTTTCAAAGTTATTGTCTAAGATTGCAGAAATATTTAAATGACGTTTATACATTTTCATATACATACAGTTCACGCTCCTAAAATATCCTGATAAAAGAATGGATTGATGATAAGTACAATTATTCTTAAAAAGGTATTGCTGAATCAGAAGAAGTAGAGAGACCTCTCTATTCTGGTATTGTACCTATAAATATGGGAAGATATTTTAATTTCTAGGT
>JAAGNO010010628.1:32567-51845 GCA_033439905.1 Ceryle rudis
AGGTAGAAAAAAAATAGAAAATTCTTAGTATATCTATCACATAAAGCAGTTGTCTTTTAACTCCTTGGTTGTCTGTTAAAGGATGCAAAGTTGTAGTGAGTCTACTGAGATGATTTTTCTGATTAAATGCAGGCTTATCATTGCTGTCTTCTGCTTTAACCAGCTAAGGGAAGTAAAATATCAAACTGGGAAATAGTCTAAATTTAAATTAGAACATACAGCTTATTGCAAGCAGTGCCTAATAATTTTTCTGCTTATTACAGCACCTTTTCTGGTCCATTCTTGGTTGTTTCACTATTTTGGTTTACATATGCTCTGGTGGTGTTGCCATATAGTTGTGGGGTTTTTTTTTGTCAAAATTACAAGGCTGCTCAGTAATTAATTTTGGGTTTGCTTTCTTCCCCTTTTCCCCACCTGACTACTTTTATTGCTTCACTTGGGATGTCTGCACAGTGCTTGAGAAAATATTTTTGAGTAACATGGCTGGAGAAATGCTGCAGTTACAGTGCCCTTTACATTGCAGACTGTCTTACCCATTGATTTATCTCATGGGTCATTCAAGTTTTAGTCTTCTGATGACGCATTTTTTCCTCTCTCTCTGACAACCAATTATTGTGGTACTGATAGCAAACTTCCTTTACCAGGAATGTAAGCAGAACAGACGTAAAATCTCATAACAAAAGAAGAAGCTACTAAATGTTTTATGACTTCAACTAAATAAGTTTTCTTAAATTTCCACTTTTATGACCCTTAGTTTTCAACTGCTTTTTGCAGCTATACATAAAACAGAACTTGGGAGCAAAGGGTGCATTTGCTTTAAGAGGAAGTAATGAACCACAGCACTGAGAATGTGCAGTAATTAAATTCCACAAACTCTGTTTGCACTATGTAAGTAAAATGATTTAAGCAAAATTACTTTTAACTAGGCTATAAAAAAGCAAAACCTGCCACTGTGAATATAATCCAAATTTTAAAAATAACAATAGATTGGAAACAACTTTGCTACAGCCCATCACTGTAGCTTTATGCAAAACTGCAAATGCCAGTATCTTACAGTATCTGCTTTAGTGTGAGGTGATAGGAGAACTACATGCCTGTCTACAATATGGATATGCACACTTAAACTGGATTGCTTTAGTGGCTGGTGGATTTTGATTCATTTAGCTAGTGCAGAAATCTGAAAAGGTGAGATGTACTAAGCTTAAGAAGTACTTTTTTATCTGTTGCCACGGGTGTGATGTGAATGCTAAATGTTCATGTCTCTTAAGAGAGATTAAACAAGCTATTGGTAAAAAAAAAAAAAAAAAATCATTACGGGTTATTAAACACATAGAAGCCACCTCCAGCATAGAAGTCCTTAAAGCACAAATGACTGGAGGCTGTGAGAATACTCAAAGGTACGCATTTTGGTAGGTATCCCTATGGAGCTAGACGGCTGTCTACATTCATTCCCCGTCAGAAACAAGGACCTTGGCTAGACAGAGCCATCATAACCACCTTTATGTTCTTATAACCACTTACATGAGTGTAAATGGAAACTAGTTAAGCTACTGCCACCTGCACTGTTAACACCTGAAGTTCAGTCATCAATACCATTCTTCATGTCTGAGAGATAATTTTTGATAAGTAAAATATCATCTGAGGGATGTTGAAACTGTTGAATTTTTATCTCTATATCTGAACATCTCTGCTTTTCCACAGCTTAAATTGAATTACATATTTTTATTTTGTCTTATTATTAAGTTCCTTCAGATTTATTTTTTTCTGCGTCCTTTAAAAATGATGGCTGAAGCATCCACCTCTGCTACAAAGAATAGCTAAGAAATGCCTCTTGATTGTTTGTTTGTTTGTTCATTCGTTTGTTTTTCTAATTCCAGACTAGTAGTTTGGATGAGTATCAAAGTCCTGCCTATGTCTCAAATTCCATATGCGCTCTGAAGGAGGCATAGATGGTACCAGTAAATGCATTAGAGGAGTGGAGAGAGTTAGGTGTACTCCTGTTAATGTGACCTCAAAAATAACATCTTCACTTCCCATCAGTCCTTGCCTTCAGATTTCAGACTGATTAAGAAGCACAGGAGAGAGAAATGGCAGAGCCCATGTTTGAATTTAAGTCTTTATGCTCCTGAAGAGAGCCAGGAGAAGACCATGGAAAACAATATAGGAATGCCATTTCAGAAGAGGACAGATGCCACTATCTGAAATATTTTGGAAGAAAGTGCTGAGAAAATTTTCAATTCCTCCCCTGCCTGCTTTCTATCTACTGTTATGAGGAAAAGCAGCTAACAAATACAATTAGCACTTCTGCTGATTTTTACATGTTAGAACAAGGTAGAAAATAATCAGCACCTGGCTCCCCCACCCACCAATCAGAGAGTGCACCTTAGGAAATTGTCTCAATACCAGGTTTTGCTTCTTGCCTCCTTTTCCCACACTATATGATGGCTTATCTTCAAAGCATTCCCATTTCACTATCTTCAGACAATTTTGTTTTGCAGGTGGAAGGCAGCTTTTTGGTTTTCCTCAACTTTGATCATTACCATATGGTCTTTTGTACATGCTCAGGGTCTCTTTCTAGGACCACAATTAGTTTTTATCTTCCTGGACAATTTTTTTGACCAGGTCTGTATGCAAAAAAACCCAAATACAAAGTGATGTGTTTCTTGGGAGTATTTTTGATTCCAGACAGAAATAGTTGTTTGGTGCCAGGGACACAGATCTGTGGCCTGGCCTGGGGATGAATGCTATCAGATATGAGGTCTTATCTCAGAGGAATGTTAACCTAAGATGCAAATATCCATAATAGAAAACAAAGGGTGTCACAGAAACAAAAATCCAGTTCTTACTGGCGCCTGTTGGGCCTTTTATTCTTTTCCATAGACATTGCCTTAAAGATTCACAGTGTTTGAGTGATGTGGTTATGTGTGCTCCATCCTGGTGCAACTTTTTCTGGAGTTTGGAATTTGTTTTTTGGCCAGTAGGTTCAGCATCCCACATTTGTGCACTTAAATGACCTTCACCATCTCCTGAGGGCATAAAATGGCAGAGCATAGCCAACTGTCTTATCTGTGATTAGAATTGTTAGTTGTGTCTAGATGCTTAACTCTTTATCTGTGGCATATCATTAATCTCTTACTAGGCTAGCTCAAAAAGGTTTTCTTTCCAGGCTTCATTTTGAATATTAGAGTCCTGCTGTTTTGAGTTGTCAGCAATGGAAAAAGTTCCCTGAACTCGACAGCTTGGAAATACTCTGTAAAAAATGAAGTAAGATTGGGAAACGTTGAGTTGTTGAAAACATTGTGGGAAATTCTGGCTTAAGTAAACATTAGTTTTGAAATATTTTGTGGCCAGGCATAACTTCAGATCAGAATCACTGAACTTGCATGAGAGTAGCCAATAGCAGTGTAGTACAGTATCTGGGAAGGCACGGTCCACGGACAGGCATTTGCTGCTGCTATATCCCAGGTGAATTCCCTAACTGTTAGGCTAAGGAATTCCTCTCCTTTTTCCTTTTGGAAAAAGATAACTTCTTCCACTTAACTGCATAAAAGAGAACAAAGAAGTGACTGGAGCAAAGACTCTAGAAACTGATAGGGTACTCCTCTCGTATACAAGATGAATATACAACACTCAGGACCCAATGTCTGATTTGGAGCCAAAGCATCAGTCTGGATCCTACATCTCCTAGGTAGCTGCTCTGACTGTTATTTGCTCTATTTTATTTCTCTGTTGCTCTTTTCTATTTTTCTTTGCAAGGAACTTCAAAAGCTCCAGGTTTTATTTCCAGGCAAGGTCCTCAGGGATATTTCCCCACCCACTTCTAGTTCAGAGTATCTCTGCCAGATCACAGACAGAATGTGTTGCCTCTCAAATCCTTTCCATATTTTGGCTTAGAATGTAGAACAAACGTTATTTCTAATGCCATCGTAGAGAATAGATTTTGCAAACTTTGGTTTTCAGAGCATCAACAGGAATCAGTAAAACTTGCTTCAATTTTAGAGGAATCGCTGAGCAGTATTAAGCCTGAATCTGAGAATACTTAGTCATGTGCCACTGGTCATGTCCATTTTTCTTGAAGACAGATTTCGTCTTTGTGATATGCAGTAATTTCTCTCTTGGCATCCTTGTTCAGAGGCTAAAGCATTCTAGCATTTCAGATGGAAGGATTCTGTTACAGTATATATAAGGCTGTTCTCACAACCTTTTCATCACCTGCAGTGATGCTGATAAAAAAAAATTTGCAATCTTATGTTCATCCAAATAAGCTCTTCTTGTTTCCCAGAGACCTGGACAGTCTAGTCAAGTATTCCTTGTACTTAACTTAGCAGCAATCCATCCAGCTTGTTATAGTCTCAAAAAAATTGCTGTATGTATACTCTGCAGTTCTTGAGCCCTTCTTTCCTAGCATCATAAATGAAAAAATGGGGACTGGTATCACAGGGTATCACAGGGTGTTAGGGTTGGAAGGGACCTTGGAGATCTTCAAGTCCAACCCCGCTGCCAGAGCAGGATCATATAATCCAGCACAGGTCACAAAGGAACGCATCCAGGCAGGTTTTGAAAATCTCCAGAGGAGACTGGGTTTTGACTAATTTTTTTTTTCTTAAATTATGTTAATAAGCAACCTTTTATGAGCATTTTAATTATGCTTTTTGAGAATCAATAGAAGTCCACCTTACCTTAATCCCCAAGCAAAATTTCTCCCTAAAATACTTGCAGCTTTAATGTTAATCACTTCGTTACTGTCTTAAAAGTCTTCATATAATGTGTATCTTAGAACACTTTCGGATGACTTGCATCTTACCAAAATATTCAGAAACTGATTGAGGTGACTGGCTTTGTCAAAAGAGTAAAAGAATGAAACATTTTCCAAGGAGTGTTGGAGATCTTCTCCCAGAATGAATCCACATGGATTGCTAACTCAAGTACTCTGTGTTAACAGACAGCTAAATGAGAATCTCCCCAGTCAGATAAAGACTTACTCCATAAAAGCTTCTGCAACTTCTTTTGGAAATATTCCCAGCTTTGGAATATGCACTATGTCACCTGTTTATTCATTTATGAAACACTGCTCCCTGCGGGACAAGTCTGGGTTGTATGCTTATTTGGATGAAGTCGTACTTTAATCTTCAGACACTAAGCAATTACCTCCTGCCACTGAAGTCATGTCCAAGAGTAAAATACATGATACCTTTTCTCTCTCCTTTGAATTGTTTCCACAAATTAACTGTTCATTGTATTTTATACATGTATTTAGTACTCTGCTGTTATAAAGATTTTAACATTTATATGTGAAGGAAATATCTGGGACGACACTGAAGACCATCTAACAGCTCAGGATTAAGTATTCTGAGTGTGTATGTATGGCATATTAACAACAGGTGAAGATTTCTTGCACAAATAGATTTTATAAAACAGCAACCATAGGAGAAGCAACAGTCTGGAGTCCTTTGAGTAAGTGTTTATGTATCTCACTGCTGGTACCTTGTAAATGCTAATCCAGTGATAGGAAGAGATGCTTATCATCTAGCTAAATAGAGATTGAAATGCTACTTAATCAAATAAGCTTATGTTAAAATGTTTCCCTAAGGGCATACAACTGGTTTGATGCCTGCATACTGTTAACCAGTACTGGGTATTCTCTCTAAATCCCATCCTATTTTATCCACAGCTGAGCTGCAATTCCAAGTAGATGGATAACTAATAGAATTACAAATAAGAATACGTGGATGCTATTTGTTTTAAGGGATCTTCACAGTTTTGCTTAGTGAATGGGTATCATGTTAGCTCTGGCAGTTCATGGTAATTTTCCAAGACTGATCCTTTCCTCAATAACAGATCTGTTCTGGTCACTCAGTATGTTTAGCAGAGAATTTTTAATACACTGGAAAAGCACTTTTTAGTCCTATCCCAAATTGTTTTATGTTCTAGGAAGAACAGGGTTTCCTATTACTGTGTGCACGGCAGCACCATCAGTGTGCAGATAAACATGTAGAATAAGATGGATTAGCACAAGTTACTGTTCTTCCTCCAAACAACACCTCACTCATCATAAATGTACTTGTAGAACTAGAGGTTGACTTTTGACATCTGGCAGCAATAAACAAAGTGGCCTAGTCTCCGAGCACCAAGACTGGGGATAGGAGGTGGTGAGCAACACCTTACAAAGCTGAGCAAGGTTCCTACTGTAGGTTGCTGAATCTTTTACGCTGGTTTTGTGCAGAATTGCACAAAAAAAATAATAATAGCTAAGTTGCAGAGATGCTTTTTCTGCCATCTAGCATAGAAATGTATGACCCTAACACCACATCTGCAGTGTCCCTATCCAAAGATCAAATCTTGCTGCGTTGACAACCGTCCTGCATGATGGACTTAGAATGGAAATGTAGGTGAAGTGACAACTATATTCCTGCATCCCCCGAAGCTAGAACTTACTCTTCTAGCTGATGAACTAGTGAAACAGAACCTAGGATGTTTCACTATGGAGTATCTACATTATAAAAAGTCTCCAGTGTAAACTACAGTATGTTCAGGTAACGGACATATGGACATTACAATAAACATTCCCTATGTTTAATGTTCTTTAGGGCATTAAACATATTTCAACTAGTCACAGACAGATTCAACAAGTATTTGGTGAATTTAAATGCTACGGAACAGAGGTCTTTGGAGGGACCTGGAATCAATACAATCAACCATGAATAGATACTCTGCAGCTGTCTCCAAAAATACCTGTTTTGACTTCTATAAGTATGCAACTGTCCATTTACCCATTAAGCCTCCAAGTCTTGTGTAAAAGTTTCTGATACTCTGTGATTAACCAAAATCATTCACTACAAAGATGAAAAATCATCATGGAAGACAATATGCAAGAGTAAAATAGGAAAAACTACACATGTCACCAGTGTGACACCGTTGGTGTCACATACACCATGGCCTTAGCAATAGCAAGGCTGTTATGAATATAAAATCTCTAGGCATCCTAGAAAGTAAGCACTGCCTATACACTGTGTAGAAAGGCAGAAACCAGAAAAGACTGTTAACAGACTCTGTCAACACACTGAACTTTGGGAAAGGAATCCATGTAACTCCAAACCTGACAATGAAGGGTTTCCTAAACAATTGAGCAAAGGCAAGAAAGTTTTTATCAATATCACAAAAATACCAGTAAATTCTGCCCAAATACTGAATCACTTTCTGTGGCTGTTTTCTGATGCTTTTAAAGAAAGTAACCCTGCCTACATTCATTCTCCAAAAGCCCAATTATGCACTGAGGGCAAATGTAAATCTCTCTGGCCCCTGCAGGTAAACAGCTGGCAGGATTAAAGTATTTAAAATATGGTGCAAAAAGATATATGGAAATGCAGAAGGCTTTCAAGCCTCTGTTACAAGAAGTTAACCACCCAAAGATAGAAATCACAAATTTTAATTTTCAACAGCAGGATCACTCTGTCATCAAATCCCACTTACACACTTGTGAGTTGCTAGCATGAAAAACATTGTATTCCTTGTGGTCTCAATTGCATTTCAAAGACCAATCCAGAATGGCTTGTCTCTGAAATACTGATTTTTCTATTCTTATGTCCAGACTAGTTTCATTTATTAGCAGTTCATCCACTTTTCCACTCTTTAAGCTAATATTCCCTCTCTGGTAAGTGCCTTCTGAAGTAATCAGATTCCTTTAGAGCCTAGTAAACTAAAAGATTCCTAAAACTGAAAAGAACTGAACTCTAGATTACTAAACTAAACATATCAAACTCTTTTTTTAAAAATCTCTTTTCATGCCAATGGCCTGCTCATTTTAGCAACCATTCCTGTGTTAAATTAATCTTTTTGTAAAACATGTGATAAGGGCATTGAATACTGTTCACTTTCAGAACACCCTCATAGCACAGTATAATTGTCTTCAATATTATCAAGACCAGATAATCTACTAGAAATCAAGACAAGCATTGCAAAGTTGAGTGCATACCATTTTAGCCACTGGCACATTTTTCCTTTGATGAGAGTTTTCTCTATCATTGTCTCCAGGCAGTGTTGGAAGATAAATGCGTCTATAAAAATTTTTGTTTGTTTTGCAGGAGCATACATAAAGAATGAGCTTCTTCCTATACTCAAAGTATGTTTCAGCATAAAGAGAAAAAGGGAAGTCTTACCTGAAGTTTTCTATTCAGCCAGTTTCCTTTCATGCATAAATCATGCCCATTGCAAAGCCAAAACATTATTCAGAATAGGGATAGAAACTGGTTTGTTGTCATTAGACTTGATGATGCTCTGGAAATGGAAGAACTGTGTTTCTGCCACATGGTGCATTTAACCCAAACCAGCATTTAATGACATAATTATGAAGCACTGCAGCCTAAAAATTTTCTTGGAAGTAGAAAGTGTCTGAAAGTTGGCAGTGACATACAAATCAGATCCTAAACCTGGGCTGTAAGGAGTGCGGAATACTGGTCTAGTCAGTCTGTCAAATGGAGACACTAAAAATTCTCTAACACTTGGAAAAATAAATTACTATTCTAATTTTTCATGTTGTTTTCAAGGAAATAACTTCTAACTCCTTAACAAGTTGCAATCACACATGGAATTGATTAAACCAGTACGTTTTTAACTGCCTTCTGGTGGCACTGAAATGCCTTGGTTTTACCAGTTTTATTTCAATATGGGAGACATTTTAATGGACCTAGATTCAACTAAATACTAAAAAAGAAATTTATCTTAAAGCAGAGAAATTTAGAGTGTTAAAAGTACTGAGGGTAGAACTCTATTTTCAGTTTCTTTGTTGATTTGGTAGTTTTTTTGAAGAAAATTCTATCATCGGTTGGCCTCTCTCTAAAAACTTTGTCTTATAAGTTTGTCTTCAAAACAACACGGAAAAAGTCAGCTGAATATAGTCAACAAATAACAAATGGGAGTTGTTTTCTTACTAGAACAACAGTGCATGTGGTGGTGATTGAACTACTAGTATTTACTCTCCATTTGCAACACAGCTTGCTAATCTGATGGTTACTTGTGTGTAGTCAAAAAAAAAAAAAAAGAGATAGATGAAGGAGAAAGGGAAGTTATTCATCAAGACTGCAAACTGTGTCAAACTGCAATGTGTCAGTGGTCAATGTATATCAGCATTGCAACTGTTGAAACAAAGGCTGATTTGCTAAGCCCAAATTGTCTGAGAAACGGAATGTGTTAAGATATTCCTTTGATAGCTTTGCTATTCTGATCCTTATTTGAAGACTGAAGAATGAAGTGTTTATTATAAAAAGTGTTAATTTTCATTGAAAGCATATTCTCTTAATCATGCAGCTAAACAGACTATAGCTTAAACTTAGAGCTAAGAAGAATACCATAACTAAATTTGTAGGTTTGGATGAAATTAATATTATCATCTCAGTTAACTCATCAAACTGCCTGTTTATAGTGGATCAAGACTTCAGCTTCCTTCAGAATGGTAACAACGACAGCTTTTTCTAAAAGAAACAAATAATGTAAGCAAAGTCAATTTTCATCAAATTTTCATCCAAATCCAATTTGTCAGGCTGCCAAACAGAATATGAGCTTTAACTTGAACTTCCAAAGTTCTGTGGCAAAATTTATCCTTTGAACTTGCTGGTTCTCAGAAACTGGCAACAGTGATATTCTGAATAGGTTACTGTGAAGCAAATTGCTATTTTCCTTAGACAGTTCCTTTACTAAGCTTTCAGAGAGTCCTTTAAGTACCTGGCACTGTAATGACTATAGGTATTTTTTTACAGAGGAAGACACCAGAGGAGATATAGATGTACATATATATATATATTCTAGCCTGCATAAGGGAAGTGTGTGAAGAACTGAAACTTGGCTACAGTTACAAGAAGTTATAATGTGATGGCATTAAAGTGGTTTTGGAAACTACCGATTAATCAAATAGTATTAGCAAAACTTTTGGTTTTGGCTGTGTGAAGAAATAAAGTGGTTGCTTATCACAGATGTAAGATAGTAAACTTTGTTTCATGATACTGACACTGAACACTTTGAAAAACAATAGAAAGTATATTCATGATGAAGTATAGATGCACACAAATGTGATCTATTGTTTTAAAAACTGGAATGCCGTGGCTACTTTTTGCCAGAACATGCTGGTTTTTGGGTGTTCCAATGAAGAGGAAACTGTTGGTCCTTGCACAGGAAGAGCTGTTGGAGGAAGATTAATATTCTGAGTTGTCAGAAGTAAAAATCCTAGGCTGTCATATGAAATATTACCATGCAAACAGTGGAAATAAAAAGATAAGACTAAAATATACTGTGTAAGCCAAACAATCCTGAAGGCCCTGCCAAAGTCACTATTGTCATTAAAAGCAAGCCAAAGGATTCCAGAAGTGAGACAAAGTTTGTACAGTTGAAATCAGCAAACCAGGGTGTGACTGGTTGTTCATTGTTGAATGATGAAGTTGCTGCTATGTTTTTTGAACATGGTGCCTTGAAGAGCATTCAGAACTGGTGGACTAGAAAGAGAAAGTGTATTCATCACAGTGTATCCTGTTGATCTTACATCATCTGCCCAGAAAGCACCTAGCCTAAGCCACCAAGACAGCATTGCCTTTGAAACCAGTGCACTAGCAAGCATTTACTCTCTATATGCATTTAATTTGTGGTGAAAAATTTAGTTAGTATGATGAGCCATGATAACTTCTCAGGAAGCTCCAGACCAGGAAAAATAGAAGACAACTGTCATAAGAAACACACCCTGTGAGTGCCTTCTCTACAGCAGGGAGCAAGGCATGTCCTTTGAATCCAGCATGGTAAGCCAGTAAGGCTCTTACTCCATGACTTCGTTACCTGAACTCTCATCACAGCACATGTTGTATTTCAAATAAGATCTAAAATGAAAAGATCTATGGCTAATTTAGAAAACTAAGCCAATCCTAAAACAACACCTTTTAATAAAAAAAAAAGGGTGTGTTAACTCAGCTTGTTAACACTGCTTGTCCCTTGTGTTCTTTTCCACTTGGTGTCTTTTATTGCCAGATGTATCTGAAACATTTCTGCCAAGGTGTGGCAGAAGCTTATGATGGATGGAGTGATCTTAAACTAACAAAGCAAGGATCAGTCCGAATGTGTATAGTTTGTAATGTGAAAGAACCTACATACCAGTCAGAATTATTGTTGTGCACAAGATCAGAAAAAGGTCCATGCTAAAGATAATTCCCATCAAGAGGAAGAATTCATCAATGGCTGTGGGCTCAGTGTACTTTCTATAGTAACACAGAACAAGGGTGCCTCTTACCCAGAGAGCAGCTAGGTCTGTTCCCACCAGAGGTCTATAAACCTTGCTAAATCTTTGTTGCTCTGTCTGAATGGGGAGGGTGCAACATGATGGAGGTCTTCAAGAACTGAGGAAATACGTAACATATTTGAATAGACATGTTTTTTTAAGCATAAATGTTTTAGATGGTTTTTGTGCATTGGTGTATCTGTGCAATAGTTCTCTACAGGGGTCACAGAGTTTACAGAGATGAGCATGCAGCAACAACATAAGAAAGAATTAAAAGTTAATGGGCATTTTTCCTAGATTCCAATGTATAAAAACAAATTATTCTAATCCTGATAGCATTATCTGTATAATGAATAAACTATTTTATCCTGCTTTTGATGTTTTTTAAAACCTCTGTCGCTTCACATCCATACGCACATAGTCTTTCTCCTGCCAGTCTGCACATCTTCTGTTGAATGCTCTGCCACTGCACAGCATCTTTACAAGGATGCACCTTTACAGGTTGCCCAGAGAGGTGGTGGAGCCCCCATCCTTGGAATTGTCTGGATGAGGCTCTGAACAACCTGGTCTAGTGGGAGGTGTCCCTGCCATTGGCAGGGGGGTTGGAGCTAGAAGATCTTTAAGGTCCCTTCCAACCCTGACAATTCTATGATTCTATGATTTTATGATGACCTTGTCACAGTTTCTGCTATTAAAATCCACTTTCTCAGAAATTAATCAGCCTGCTGCTAAAAAGTTCTTCACAAATACTTTTACTGTTTGGACTGACTATATGGGAGTAATGATTAAAGCAATCATATGTACTGATGAGGAACAAGGACAAGTCCCAGAACACAAAATACCTCTGTGAGCAGAGAGGCATATTTCTTTGTAATACTCTGAAGAAAGTGATATTTAAGGTCATATACAGGTCTGTCATTTTAGCTACTATACTACTCCATTACTGCTGTATTGTAGATAAGTTACGCTTTCTAAGTAAGCAAGTCATTGAATCTTTTGCTGTGTGTAGAATATAAATCCTGTGTGAATTCTTGAACACATCACATAACTCCACTACAGAAGGATGGGAAGAATTCCATTTTACAAAGACAGTAATCTCGATATACTCTTCTATTAGAAAATATATCCAACATGAAAACTGAGGTTTTGTTGTAGCTTCTGGCTTCTGTAATGCAATATATAGTAGTTGCTCTGAAACTCCAGAGGCTGTAGCTGAGTTGTCTTTTTTTATTACTTTGCACAAGCTCTCCTTTAGAGCTAGGAGGGGAAGAGAAATGTAAACATAAATCAAAGTGGTTGATGATACCTATATGGAAACATCCATTTTCAAACACAAACTTCAGTATTGTCTCCCAGTGTTAGGCAGCTACCAGGGTCTGCTGGGTTTTGTTCATTCTGTGGTTCACATCCTGCTGTGGTGGAATAACAAAAAATGTAACCATTTCTATATTGGGTAAGAAAGACTATTTTAAAACCTCTAGAAATATACAAAAAATTTACCAGCAGTAGTCAGACTGGGGCTAAGATTTCCACACAGCTTATAGAATATAAAAAATTACAATTATTTTAAAAATCTGTTAACAAAAGGATGTTAAAGTCCAGCTGAGTTTATGGTTGAAGAGATTTAGATGTCTAGTAGATATTCTACTACACTTTCTTACCTCTTTTTTCTGCTTCTCTTCCTGGCCTTGAAATAACAGTCTTAATTAACTTTATAAGAACCTATATGAATCACACAAAGTCTATAAGGTTCAGAAAGTAAAATAAACCACCCCACTATATTGCCCCAAAAGCATCATTGCAGATCAAAATTGTCTACTATTAATACTTCAAAATGCCAAATCTATTTGTAAGTCTATCTAGATTTTTCCAGCAAAATTACAATGACTTCCCAGTCTTCTGACTTACTACCCAAGCAAAGGTAAAAACTCCTATAAGGTACTTACTTGGTATGTTACTTCATGACACAAAAGCAAATAAGTATCCTAATTTTTTTCAATCTTTAAGTATTACAGGTGAACCTTTCAGAAAAACACATGGGACCTTAATAATTTTGTTACTTGCTTAGGCAAAATCATGATTTTCATATTTCTGTTTGACTTTGAGGTTGTAAAGTGCATTCAGACCCCCTTCATATTGTATGTGTATGAAAGTTGGGGATCAAACTTCCTTTGAGCTTTTCCACAAAAAATGAAGTGTTCTTGGCTCTAAAAATCACCAAGAAAATGATGATCCCCAGTAGAAATAAGCATTGATGGTGTCATAGTGTTCCTAAATATTTCATTCTGCCAAAAAGTTTACTTATGTTTTATTCATAACGACAAGAAAATTATTGTTGAATTTAATAAATAACTAGATTAGATGTTAAACTTACCATCATTTTCACTTATGTTTATCTGTAAGTTGGTCTGGTCCAAGGACTTAGTGCTGGCAATTATTTAGAACATCAGTTATTTTAGTCATATACATTAGATAATAACTTCACCTTATCAGGGAAACACTTTTCTGAAACTGTTACTCCACTGAAGGCTGATGATCAGAATTTCTTTCAGGCAACATTAGAAGAAGATGGAGAATAAAGTAGTAATCTGGTTCTTTCCAGGCCTTTTTGTGCTTCTGGAAAAAAATAGTGCAGGTTTCAAAAGACTGTTTTGCTAAAAGCAACATATTTTTGTTCACATATTGTAGATTTAGATTAAATAATTATTTTTTTTTTAATTCACATGTCTGAACAATGCTGTAAATAAGATTAAAGAAGGAGGAAGAGAAACAGGGTAGGAAGAAAGTAAAATAGAGGCAGGAATGTAATTAACTTTTTTCATGACCTTTGGAAATTCTAGTTGTCTTTCATTATGTAACAATGAGCCCTGTCCAGGAAGAGAAACTGGTGGAAATGGAACACAGTACACTTGAGGGAAACAAGCTACTTCAAAGACAGCAACTGCATCTGAACACTAACACTTATGTGAAGATGGTGTCAAAGGATCCTCCCCGTCATTTTTTTTCCAGGCAGGGTTTTGCATGGAAATTTGGAGAGAAACTTGGTTCCAAAATTAATTATATCTTGTTATCACATAGAATTACTCAGAAGTACCAGAGGCTGAGAGTCCGGAAGGTCCTGTGGCCTTAACTATCATAACCTAGCAGGCACAAACAAAACATCCCAAACTCTGTGTTTAACTTATGCCTATAAATAAAGATTAAGATGTGGAGAAATACAACTCAAATGACTGAATGGAAAAAGCATTGGTTCTTAAACCTCGTGGTATATGATGAAAGATCTGAATGGAAATGTAAATGAGAGAGTAGAGCAATTAACAACCCTAAAATAGTTAAGACTATAGAAAGGTGTGAATAGAGTGTGAATAGAGATGCAATAAGGGCTACAGGGCAGATTAGTAAACCTTAACTGGGAACACAGAAACAGACAGACAAAACAAGAAATAAATATACAACAATAGGAGGGAAAAAAGGAGTGAGAAAAGGACAAGGTCAGTATGGTCAGAAAATTGAGAGAAACGTGGGAGAACAATTTTGGTTTAAAAGGAGGAAATTGATAGCAGTTCATTTTTAAGACTGGGGTGGGGAGTCAGTTTGAACGGAGGGAGGAGTATTGTGGAGACTGCATAAGAAAAGAAACTGCAAGAGAGATATTTAGGGAGACATTTTAAGGTCATTCATTTCTGTATATTGGCAGTAATCCATTGTGGAGAACAGACAGCTACTGTAGATGTTAGTAAAGATAAATGTCATTGAATTATAGATGAACATAATAGAAAAACTTTGTGTCTAGCCATTGTGTAAAATTAGGAGTAGGACATACTGGCTGTGTGGGCTTGGTGAATGCCAGGTGCGTGGGTGAGTAGTAAGCTTTGGGAAAGGGTGTCCTATTCAAGTGGCCTATTCAGCTCTTACACCAGCAATGCAATGTCATTATTTTTTCCTGCTCTGGCTTCTGAGTACAAGCTAAAGAAAAGTATCATAGAATCATAGAATGGGTTAGGCTGGAAGGGACCTTAGAGATCATCTAATCCAACCTTGCTACTATGGGCAGGGACACCTGTAATTTCTAAGTACACTAGTGACTATCTCAACACATCCATATGCTTCTGCTCACACATTCAATGCAATGGCAGAGGGGAAAGGACTCCCCTTTAATGTGATGATGGTTTGTAAAGGCCTGTGTGACCACATGGGCTAATAACACCACGCCACAGCAGTTCACAATGCACAGCAAGCTGTCTAGCCCCAACCAGTCAGTCAGAGATTAAACCTGGTTAAATATTAAGCTCTTTATCTCTTCTGATATGCAAAATTTTCATTACTTAAAATTCACCTTTTTAGTGGGTGAAAGTTTACTTGCCAAGTCATTGTTCTGGAAGACTTCAGCCATCCAGGAGGAAATCCTAAGTCTCTAGGCCTGTTGGTGTTCTTAGATATACAGAGCTCTCCATGTCTGCTTCTTTCCCTACAATGACAGGTCTCACTTTTCCTGTCATACTGAAGAGCGATACTTGACTCTTACAGCCAGCACAGGGATCTTCTACTGATTTGTGAAGCATGTTTTTCTCATGTAGTCTGTCCAAATACAAAATTGAGTGAGTTTACACAGACTACCATGTAGGCAGTGTTGTACTGCATCAGGAAAATGACCAACTACACCCCCTGGCCTACTCAGCCAGTAGACTGATAAAGAGCAGGAGAAGAATGAACTACAGACAGCTAGCCATTAAAAGCAGCATTCAAGAAAAATTATGAATGTCTGTTATCTACAAATATAGCCTAAGAAACCATATAGATCAAAACAGATTCACTACTGGCATACTTAAGTAGAAACTGGAGAATATATTCTATAATGTAGATGATAGTAGGGAGAAACTAGGAGTGACCTAGATTGTGTGTGTAAAAAACTTATTTTCAGTTCCTTTAAAAAAACCCCAAATTCTGCAAACTAAAGCATATCCCTTTCCTTTTTCCTGGTGCAGCACAAAGAGAGAATAATAAAAGGCATTTGGAAGGCAGACAGTTTACAGGTGAATCACTAAGAACAGTGACTTCTCTAACCTTCAAGGTGAGATCTGGTGGACACTCTCAGAGCAATCTACCAGGTTAGAATACAAATACACATTCCTAGGTATTGATCATTGCAACCCTCTCCTGGTACTCAGTCTCCCTGGGGCTTGAGCAGTCATCTCAGGTGCTGGAGACCCGAGATCATTTTACTTTGCCACTTCTGACTATTTCCGCTCAGCTTTGATTCTGCTTGAGGATGGGAATACTGTTGTGTGAATTGTGTCAGGGTACGCTTCCTTCATAATTCTCACTTTTTGTTTTATGGTAGAAACAACTCCACTGTCCCTATGTCCATGACTGTCAGAAATTCAGATGCCTTTATATTGAGTGAGAAGAATAAACACCACAACTATATTATACAGGAAAAAAAGGAAATGTGGAGAGAAAGCGATGACACCTCAGTATAATACTTTCTCTTCGAGTTACTGCAAACTAGAAGACTATCAAAGGAACTATATGATGCCTATATGTTTCATGTAATCCTCCCAAGACGTTTGCTGTCAGATACAGTCTAGACAGATCATTGGTTTTATGGGCTGCAGCCATTCTTATGATCATAGATTTAGCTTCTGAGAGCTGGATTTCTCCTCCACCATGATTTCATCCCTTTCAAAACCACACCCTCCCCAATATCATCCTCAGGATGTAATCCCTAGGAACTGAAGCAAAGAGGCCCATCCCCTCATATCAGAAGAACACAGTCACTTGGCTCCACTTCCAACATGTATTATCACTTATCCCTGCCATGTGCATTTCACAATCTGTGCCACTTTCTGGCCATTCAGCCACCCTCTGCTTCTATGATTCAACTTCTGGAGGTTGCTGCCAGCCTAGATGCTTCCTCTGTTACAGCTACACGATGTGTACTACATGCTATTGGAACTACCCAGGACAAGAATGAAATATATATATATTTGTGCCAAGGTCAAATCCCGGGTCTTGTGTGATGCAGCCAAATCAACTGTAACTGGCAAAAATTTTCTCCTAAATGAACAAAAGGGTAAATGTTTCTCTCTTCTACTCTAGATTATGAAAACACAGCTAACTCCCAAACAAGACCAGCCTGGGAGAGAGTCTGTCTATAGAAGACAAACACACCTGCTATTTCTTTCCCTCTTGCGCAAGCTTTTGAAACAGTTCCATGTTGGAAGAAAGCCCTGTCACCCTCTTCTCAGACCATGTAAATGTTGGCCTGCTGCTAAGACAAGGTCCACTTTGGGCTCCATGCAGCCTTACGCACTGTTCCACCTACTAGGAATAACACAAGAGCTGTGCCCAAACCAGAACCTGGCATAGTAGGGGTTAATGACGGGTGATGGGGAGAGGAGAGTGAGAGGAAAGAAAATAGCCCGACACTCTTCCCAGCTTGTTTGATGGAGATGCGACCTGGCAGCACTGAAAAGCTTCAAGATTAATGGAGAAAAGGCGGAATCTGACAGCTTTTCCGCTGGTTTCACTCCTCCTGGGTGGGCCGATTGCTCTTGAATGTCACTTGCTACTTAATCTTGTGTATCTGAAACAGACTGACGCGTTTGGGGAGCCCTGCTTGCTCTGTATAGACATCAATTGGCAAGGCAGATAAAAGGAAACTGCACTGAATTACTCTCTTATGCCTTTTATAGAGCACTTTCTGACTACAAAATAATTAGTAGCCCCATCCAACAAAACCCTTCGTGGTTAGGGTACTCTTTAAATACCAAAAGTGAGGAGAAGAGAGTATCCCTTACTCTCTTTAAGCTGCTTCCCAGATCTCCCATGAAACCAAGACATGTTTATACTCAGATGGAAACATCCCTAGATAATATTGTCATTTAATATCACCTCACTATCTATGAGACACTTCCATTCTTTTTTCCTCTTTTTTTTTGAATGATTGATTTCTGTTTGCAAGTTGAAGATTTGCTGCAGTTACCAATTCATGTGTTATAACTTTCCTTACTGAGCAAAAAAACCCCCACCTTTATGTACTCTTTAAAAATGCAACACATCTCCCATTCAGCAAGCATGATGCATTATTCCTTGTAGTATATAAAGAGGGATATGGGATACTAAAACCTGAGGATTTTTTTTCTCCATCTGCAGTGAAATCAGGTGGTCACTGTCTTACAAAAGACATTTGATTCTTTTTCTTATCCCAGAATTACAAGACAAGTTATTCCTTATCTTTCACCAATGTCATATCAGTTATGGCAACTTAGAAATAGCAGCAAATAAAAATAGTAGTCCCTGATAGTTAATAAAATTTTCTTCATAATTCAAAGTGATCCTAGTGGTATAAATCTGAGTTTCCTTCTTTTTGTTAATAAAAATTAATTTGGACCAATACTAGGCTACAATCAGCAACACAAGAAAAAAACTCTAATAGTATGTAAACTGGAAGTTAACATTTTGAACTTCTGAAGCATCTGAAAATTTAACCGTGCTTTGTTGTCACACAAATTAGATTCTGCCTTGTGTGAGGCAATTGTCTAAAATAGATTGCACTGAGACAATTTGAGACAGGACGTATCTATCATAAAGTTTTCTAATTTTTTTTTTCCTTTTTCAAATGACAACAAAACAATAATCACAATAAAGTTTGAAAAGTTTAAACTCTGCTACATCAGCTTCTAAGTGAGGAAAAGTATCCTAGATTAAACACAAACACTGTGATTGTATTTCAGCTGGCACCTAAAAAACAGCTAGTAGGAGATGATTGTGCCTTCACCAATTATGTAGACTTATTCAGTTGGGGGAAAAAAATTGTTCTGTTCTGCACAGTTTTTTACAGCATTTTTCCTCAGTTCTAAGTGGCACTTTATAAGAAGAAAATGTGATTTTACACAAAGACTTGTAACAAGCTGGGGGAATAGCAGCCACTTCACTGGGTTTTTTTTTCAGCCGACTCATTTCTATGCCTTTGGAAGAAGACAGAAGATATAAATTGGATGATGAATCACTTCAATGAAAGTGCC
>JAAGNO010010628.1:52701-71861 GCA_033439905.1 Ceryle rudis
TCGAATCCGCATTCATATGGGGATAGTTTTTCTATATTTGGCTTTGTTTGCTAAACTTGCTTGAGGTTTTTAAGAGCACTGGTCAAATTCTACCATGTATTTAATTTCATCTGTTAAGTTATTGGGACTTGGCAGAAACGAAGGTGAGAATGTGCACAAGTGGTTACGGGACACAGATCTTAAAAGTAAAACATCCTGAAATGTGTTAGAGCTTCTGTTCTTTTTAAGGATTAGGTCCAGGCAATCACTGTTAATTAAGTGCATATCTTTTCCCTGGAAAATTTATCATTTGTTAACATTATACTAGTTTTATCAAAATTAGAGTAGGAGATGAAGCCAAACCTTAGGTAATTTATACAAAACAGCTCTACAGTTTGCTGCCACATTTGGCCACAGAAGGGAATTTCTTATGTGGGGATTCTTAATGCAACATACTGCAATAACTCTTTGATTTGCAGCTGAGTTAGAAATACTTGAAATGATGGGTGACTAACACAATACACTGTTACATTCTCTGCGAGTCCTCCTTCCTGCTATTCAGATGCAGTTTGTGCCTACTTCCTAGAGTCATCCAGGTGCAGACTCTCCTAAGAAGGAGTCAATACCCAGCTGATAGACATCAATGTGTGCAAACATACACATTCATAAAACCAGAGAGAGTTTTATTTCTACAGACAGAAAAGTTGCTGTTTTCCATATGAAGATGCAATCACAAACCAGGAATGCTTAGATGAACAACACAGGTGGTAAGCTTTAAGGGCAGACAAAACAAAGTCTGATCTGTTTAGACTTCTAGAATACTTCAGAAAAACTGCTACAGAAAAACAAGAGACTTTCAAGGTTGAGTTGGACTTCACAGCTAAAAAGCCAAAGGCAACAGAGTTGGCTGGAATCGTGTTGTCAAAGGGGAAGCAGTGTTCATATGCACCTCACAATCCTTGTGCAGCCTCAGCCCTCTGCCCAGCAGAGGCATGATATCCTGACAACAGTTGTTTACTTACTGCACAAACAGAGTATTTTTTTTTACAGCCCCACAGTTCTATTTTGAAATCCCTTTGTTAAAAGCTGATTTCAGACTCTTAAAGGTTCATAAATCTAAAGGTAAACCCTGTAGCGTTGCAAACACCTTCTGGTCTTATTCCAAGATTGAAGCAGTGGAACTGAGATGAAACTTGGGATCCTGTCCTGTCCCTTTAATTCCAATTTCATTATCTCATAATGAAATGAGGAGAGAAAGTGATTGTGGTGCAAGAATGACTATTTTTTTTTTTTTAATGAACGTGCAGTTATGAGGACAAAAGGCCTATTCACAGCACGGTGCTTCACAAAGCTAAGATAATGTTGTAGTCAATAATAATTTCTTTCTCAGAATTCCTTCATTGCAAGTATTCTATGAGAAAAATATTCCCTTGGTGAAATGAGACTAAATTCCGCTTTTCCAATCTCCAGACCTTTTTCTTGACACCGAGGTGGTCTTTTCCCTCATGCTCCAACCTCATAAAAATGAAATGGTTTAAAACATATTAGCTTTTTTCAGCTAGCTTCCAAAGCAAAGTTCTGTTCCATAATATAAAAATTAAAGCTAACAAGACTAGAATGGAGCCATAGCTGAGGCTGCACGTTGGACCTAAGACATGGCATCTCGTAGACTGAGGTGAGCAGCAGAGTCTCAGACAGGAGCTGAAGGCAAGGAAATTCAAGTGGTGTCATCTAGGTCTCCTTGAGTTTCCTGCATGAGAGAAGGCAGCACACTGCAAATGCTGGAAGGGAACCAGTGGCTGTAGGAAAGTTTTTGGCACATTTGAGCCCCATTCATCAAGAGAGAAGGCAACACTAATGTGACATCTCATGTCTCCCAAGCAGGGAACCAATGGTCCTAGCAGGAGATCCAGGAGTGGGGCAGTCACACTAGAGGTGCTGGGGTGAAGGGAGAACAGTTGCTGTGGCCCATTTCTGTAATTGCTAAGGTGGAAGATGGGCAAGTGTGAGCTTGTCAGAGGACAGAGTAAAAACTTGGAGTGGAGAGGTCTTAGACAGAACTGGAGGTTGTGCAGTAGCAGACAGCCCTTAAGTATTTTACAACACAAGTAAAAATATCACTTGACTCCATATGCATGGGAGAGCTCTGAGACAATTAACAGGTTTCCACACCCACAAACATTAGAAAAATAAAGAAAAATTAAATAGATATTAAAAAAAAAAAAAAGAAACCCAATGTAATTGTCCTAAAATGCAATATTATGTGTGAACATTTGGGAGAAAGGGGAATATGACTGGTGCTTGTTTTAGGATTTGGCAACACTGGATTTTAAAAAACAAAACACCCTCCTGCTCCATTTACTCCAAAGGGTGGGAATTTTTCTATCGTACTTTCAAAGGGCCCTAGTCTATACCCCACGTCTCAGCTCCCACAATGTTGTCTTGGAAACCTAATTTAAACCTCCTTTCTCATGCGTTCCAGGGAAGCAGGGCTCTTGCAGCCAGCTTCAGGAGCCCTTGACCAGCTCCTCACGGCAGCTCTGCTCTCTGCGAGGCCCAGTGTGTCATCCAATATGTTTGGCTCTTTGCTCCCTGGCCACAGGCTGGACTTGGATGGTTGCTTTCCAACCCCCTGCTGCCTGGCTCCACGGAGGAGCAATGGGAGCATGCGTTGTAATCCAATTACCTCCTCCCCATGGGGAAAGGAGAGGAGGCAAGAGGCAAGTCAGAAGACAGAAAACAAAAGGTTGAGCAACCACCTGCAGCAAAATAGGGAATTCCATGAGGGAATGCTGAATTGGTGGCACCTTGACAAAATGCCAAGTTACAGAGCCATGCCTTGCTTAGCACAGGGGTCCTGAGCCTGGGGGACCAGGATTCAGATTAATTGTATCAGTTCACACAAGGTAGAGGCACTGTTTCTCTTTGGAGTCAAGCACATGACAGTGCAATGGATTACACCATGTATTTTTTAAGTTATTCTTCAAAACTAAAAGGGCTGTTTGTTTGTTTTCCCCTCTGAAAAAAATTGTAAATTCCATTGCTATGAAATACACAGAGCTCTTTTAGCAAATTGCTGCTGCACAAAAACTATTCCCACTCTTTTAATGGATTATTGATGATACAGTATAACACACTTAATTAGGCTGGCCACTTTACCGGGGCCATCTGCCAGTGAATCATATCTTGTCTAATTTTAAAATCCTTAACTCACTAACCTCTTCTTCTCCTCTCTCTATCTCTCTCTCTGCATATACATAAATTTACTATACCCATGTATCTTTTTAGCATTAGATTAACTTTACTGATAGATCAGACCATGATCCAGATGGAGCCAATTTCAATGTTTCTCATACTGGTGCAGAAATCCTCCACACTGCAAAGATGTGATTGCAGTGGAAACTCACACTGCCGGGTCCAATTTGTCTGAAGATTGTTCCTGTGTTAATGCTGTAACCACAGGCTTTGTGTCTCATGAGTTATAGTCCCTTCTGCAGCTAGTGTGAAGCCAGCATGAATTTCATATTGTGTGGCATGACTAATGTGACAGAAATGTTCTGATCCACATCAAATTATGTGGATGAGCCAAGGATATACCTGTTCTTACTTAAATGGCTACTAAGACAAACTGCTGCAACTGTTGTGGGTTCTTAGATACTCTGTAAGAAGTTACTTCCCTGTTTTACCCATTGGAAAGGAGCTTTCCTCTGCTCCCTGTATTTCTGGTAATCTGCCAAAGCTTATGGTTATCAGTTTCCAGAAGACAGTGAAGATCACAGTTGTTTACATCAGCCTTTAATTAAATCTTACAGGAACTTCCACAGTTTATTAACTTAAGGTAGTTGCCTAAATTTGAGTCCTGTTTTTATCTCTAACCTAATTACTATTCAGTATCTTAAAGGTGTTGTGAGAAGACACTATTCCTCTTCCTATACCTTCCCATCTTCTCCCACTGATGCTCATATTTTTTGTCTGTCCCAGCTTTGATTGTTTCAACAGCCCCAAAATTACTCTTTATTATATAACTAGAGAAAATTTGTTAATCACAGATACATGATTACAGCCAAGTTCTAAGTGCCTGAAAAGGTGGTCTGTAATGGCTTTGCTGGCAAAGGCATAACTTTAATTAATTCTGACAAGTTATTAAATTGCTATTACATTTACCTATTTTCTGGCTTGAGTACTTGGAAAAACATCAGGTCTTGCAGAATGTAATTTCTTATCTTTCCCCATTTTCCAAGTTTCCAGAACAGCCTGGAAGAGCAGCTGCACTTGCTGGTGTATTACAAGCATGGTGTATGCTCAGCTGGCTCTTTGGCAGAATCTACCGGGCAAAGGCACATAGGAGCAGCAGCATGGCAGAGAAAGCATGGATGAGCACTGTGATAAAATAAGAGAGAGATATATAGAGTATTTCATATGCCTGAAGTATGGTTTTTTTGCAAAGCTCTTGGTCAATTTGTCTCCAGTTCCCTTGATGATATGCTTCCTGTGCTCTTATGGCACTCCCATGCTTCCTCTACTGGTTTTTAATCCTCATCTCACCATTCCCTTTTTGTCTTTTTTTTCCACACCTTGTCCCCCTGCCTGCATCCTCAGAGAATCTCAAACCCTAAGTCCCTTTTCTGCCTAGTTACTGTGTGTGGGGAGCAACAAACAGTTGAATTTTACATGCAGCCCTTCACTCTAAGCATCTGGTGCCAAAGCAAATGTCTAGTTAAAAAGCTGGGCTGGTTTTGGAGTGAGTGCTAACTACACCATGGATTAAGAGCTGCTGGATGTTTGAGTCTTGTCGGCAGCACCTAGAACACCTGTGCCCAGCCCAGTCCACCATGGCTTCCCCCTTTATTATTTATGTAAGACAGAGAGGCCAGGTTCTTACCTTTCAGCCTGGGGATAGGGAGAGGTGCTAGTTTCTCTTCCTGCAGTCTGGGCTTTTACAGGGCACCTTTGATTATCTTTTGATAAAGTTATTTTGTCCAGCTAGTGTTGCCAATGTTTTTCTGGTTTTTTTTTCCTGCTGACTAGAAAAACTGCTCAGAAGGTAAAATAATAACAGTTTACATACATTCTTCACCCCTTTTGCAAGACATACTCAGTTTTTCAGACAACTTTGATTTTCAAGATTATTATTGAAAATAGATTAATTATCTGATAATCACATCAGGGTTTATATGACTTTTAACTATACAAAACATCTCTCAATTTCCCTCTATGGTACTATTTCACAGGCTGATCAGAAAGCATGGTTTGCTCTTCAGACTGTTTTTTTCTTAATTAGACAGAGACTCAGACAAATAAAATCGATGAGCTGAAGTCTGAAACACTGATTTATTTTCAGGAGCAAGGTCTCACTTTGTAATATTATTGGAGAAGACGCTGTATTCCTCCACAGTTTTATTTGCTGAGTTCCAGACAGAGGTCATATAAAAATAGGCACATATATAAAAATGCATTTTTTCTTCAACCCATTATTCTTATTTACACACATCCTTGAGCCATCCTTTTTCTTCTTAGTATTTACATCAGTCTAATGTTTGTGCATTGTAATCATCTCTCCTAACAGTCTGAAAGCCCAGCTCCACTTGACTAACTCCCCTAATCTTTGAGGCAGGGTGGAGTGGTGGAGATTGCAGTTGTTGTGTATCCACTGGCAGTCTGACAGATGAAACAATGCCCACACAACACTCTGCTATCAGTCGCCTCCCCACATTACCTAATAACAAACCTGCTGGCTCTCAGAGGTTGCTTAGTGTATGAGAAAGTCTTCTGTGGCAGCTCCAAATGGAACCAAGTTGGATTCCTCTGCCCCCTGCCTTCCCTTATGCTCCCTGTTCTTACAGCTAAATAATTTTACAACTGGCTTGCATATGTTGCACGCATGCATTTGCATACTGAGATAGTCAGGGAACTCATCTGGTTGAAAACTAATGTGGAAAAAGGACACTGGTGCAAAGGTGGGGAAGAAAGGCAGTGTCCAGCAGCAGAAGTTGGGAAGAATGTGTGCTGGCCAGAGGGACTCAGCCTCTGCTTAAAGCCATCTGACATCAGGCTGCTCTCCTCCTGCAAGCGATCTTCCCCAGTGCTAGCCCATATGAATGGGACAGATTTCCCCATTCATTTACTGACTTCCAAATTGGAAGGAGAATGGCACTTCCACAACAGGGTCTTTAATTTCATGAAATGTGTAGCTCAGGTAAACATTGCTTACACTACAGAAACAGTAAAGATGTGGTCCACAGGGAGGTCACACAGCTCGTTTCCATGGACCGAGCATTCTGTGTGGATCTTGGTCTATACAAAGCAGATATCCACCTGTTTAGAGAGGGGATACTTAGGAGTTTCCATTCACTTATAGCAGGCAGCCCTCACAATAGCACATCCGATCTGGATGTTCCTATTAAAAAAAAAAATTGTCTTGGACAAAATTCTCCACCACTCCTCTCCACATCTCAACAGGAGGGGGACTTTCTTTAAACAGTGAATGAGACCTGTCCCAGTTTTGCCAGAACGAGTCTGTTGCAGCTAAGGAAAGAGGTCAGGTCCCCAAAAGTCCCCATTTCTCTAGGTTATATAACAATTTAATTTCTAATGGCTCACAATGAGCACATATCGAGCCCATTAATAATACAAGGATATCCAAGAAAAACTGGGAGAAACACATTACAAAAAAAGCCCTACAACCTCCCAAGGAATCTAGTCATGATAGGGTGAGAAAAGAATGTAGCTGTGGATTGATGGATGATGTGCAGATATTTTTTGTTAGAGAATTATGAAACAAGTGGAAAGTCCAGATGTTTCAGACACACTAAATAGTTCAATATTTCTGAAATGGGTGAGATAGTTAACACTGAGATGCCCAGATAGGATATGTCTTACACTTGGCTTTACTAGTTGGTTTAGCTATTTTCCTCTATGAAGAAAAGTATTTTGAGCTTCAGCAGAACAACTTTTTTGAGTTTATTTCAACTAACCACATCAGGTTGCCAGTTGTAACACAACTGAATCTAAGTGTAGAACATGATTGTTGCTCAACATAACAAGGGAAGCAGTGCAAACAGGGCAATTGCCAGCTGATGTAATCTTCAGTTTTATCCATACTGGAGAAACCTAGAAACTGAACATCTCACTCAAAGGCACTGAAATTGCTTTACATTTACACATTTCTACCTTAATCCCTGCTGCCCCCCACCCCCCTCTTTAGAGACTTGAAACTAGTCAGTTCAACTTGGAAGTTAAAAATGTTGTTCTGAATTTTTACCACCCCCATCTTTTGTTTTCATTGTCAATAGTTCTGCTGCTCTTTCTGTTGTTAGATATATTCAGCCTAGAAAAGTTCTAGAAGATCACTCACCCAGTGTCTGCTTTAAGTATGTTAGTGAGCTTGAGCTGCTTGAAAGACAAAATAATATCAAAAAAACCCCACAACTTTTCATTTGTGATTTGCTTTGCTAATACTTAATAACAGTTCTTCATCACTGCAAGAACACCTAAGTCAGCCACAACTTTGCAATGGATTTGCCTAGACATTTTAGTGAATTATCAAGGCCAGTGGCTTCCCTAGTAGCAGCACATCTGGCAGAGTCTTCTGTAGCCTGCAGAAAGTTTTCTCCATCATTGCTGGGGCTTGGCTGATGGTTTGCTGTTCCTCTCAGCAGACTCTCCTTGAGCAATGGGCTTACCTCTTGGTGCCAGGATTTTCATCTGCAGTCTCTGGACTGTCCTACCACCAGCTCCGCAGGGATAGAGGAACAACTCTGCCTTCCAGAAAGAACTCTGTGTCCTTCACAGATGTTCATAAGGATCTTTTTAAAACTTTCTACCACTTAATCTCTAGTAACGTCTTTTATTCTTGAACTGATGAGCATTGGGTATTTTCACCTTTTGTCCTTTGTGAAAGAAAGGTTTACTGATCCAACAATTACTACAAACTTTCATAACCTTCCTTCATAACTGCATTAGTGAAAGCTTGCTCAGTGGCTTAGAAGGTGCATATATACTCCTTCCCCCCCCCAAAATGAGTTATTTTCCCACCACTTTGTAGGCTTTGTGCTCTTATGGCTGGTGCTTTACCAGCACCCACCTCTAGAGGCTGTTCCCTCATTTTACTGCAGCATTTTCCCTATCCACGTCCACATCCCAAGGAATCACAATTTCTTAAAGTAAAGATATTGTATACTGAAAGTCTAATGAGATAATACTTTCCTCCTAGTAACTGCCTTTCTCAAAAGAATCTTAAGTCATTTATGAAGACAAAGCAACCCATTTTCACACCAGCAGAGACAGGCTGGCAGGTTTTGTTGCTTCTTTGTTGCCTCTTTACAGGTAAAGTATGCTCAGAAATAAAATTTCATTAAATTTCAGGATTTCTAACTGTTTTACAATGTATTATAGTTTTTCCCGATGGCAATTCTGGAAAAAAAAAAAAAAGTACCATATATGACATCTTCCTTGGACCCAAGGGTTGATGAATGCATGTGAGTACATAGAAAGAGACACACCTCTTTCTTTGTATACAGATAATGTTTTTCCTCATCACCTGAGTGCACCCATAGCATTAGTAATACAGAGAGTAGAACAAATAAAAATACATGATTTCTAAGTATGACCTGTGTATACAAGATGTAATCGTTGGGACCACCAAAAATTGCATGACCAGCACTGATTTATTAGTAATGCAGAACCCAGGGAAATACTTCCCTCTAAATTATTACTTCTCTGGCTCTAGGCATTCAGTAAAATCCCAGCTTGAGCCAGGGAATTAATTTTCTCCTTTACCCCATATTTGTCTGTGGTTTGCATTATAATTCACTAAATATATTTAAACATTTTTCTTGATCTGCAGTTTTGAAAGCTTTTGTGACTCCTCATTTGATCTTTTAGGAATTTAACAAATAAAGCAGTAACTAGCACTCACATAATTGTTCTCTTTTTCTTGCTGTTACATAATAGTTACATACTTTTTAAATAAGAAGGGCAGAGTAACAAAATGATCTAACCTCACTAGGCTGAAAGACTTGAAATGTGGGTGTTTTTTTATGTTTACACTGCACAATTTCTCCCTGTCTTTTATAAAATAAATAAAAGTAAAATGGATAATTTGCCATTGTGGTAGCTTAATGGTAGATCAGAATTATGTCTTAGGAATCTCTATTATTTTGTCTGAAAACCCCCTACTACTGCCACTAACTATTTTTATTAACAACTTAAATGCTTTATTGAAGTCTCTTTTTGTACTAATTTCTGCAATTTTAAGGAAAAAAAGGAGGAAGTATTTGTCATCAGATGCCAAAAAGAACAAGTAAAGTCACTTGGGTCTGAAATAAGACAAACCAAATGTATCTCATATTGCCTAAACAATAACTACATGCACAAGTTGATAATCCATTGGTGCCAAGGTTGGTCAAAATCAAGTTTGTCTTGACTGTGAACTTGATGAAGATGTGTCCCACTGTTGATGTAAAACCAATTAAAGAAAAGAAATGGCACACAAAGTGAAATTTAAAAAAATCAGTGAATTTGTGTTTCTATTGCAAAAGACAAAAAATGAAAGAGACACCGTTGTATGCTAGGTCTAGCTTTTACATTTGCATATAGGATGAGTTATGTCTTTTTGATGTGTTCTATACAAGAATGAGTTAAATAAATTTGAGTTATGAGTTAAATAAATTTAACACAATTCAAAATATTTGAGGCTAAAATAGCCACAGGAACCCATTTGGTTTAAATAGAATCAATTTGTACTTTGAAAACCACAGTACACAGTGCCATAACTCATCTTATATGCAAATGTAAAAGGAGAAGGAAAAAGCAGAAAAAAATCTTCCCAGACCATGGGTAGGATGGGACATCTAAAACAACAGAGGAAAATGCATCATTTGAGCCAAGAAATAATTAATTGGACCTTCTGGTTTTGTTCTCAATTTTCAACTGGTCTGGACATTCTTGGTTTTGTAGACATGACAAGGCTGGTGCCTGACTCTTGCTCTTTTTTTTTTTTTTTTTTTTTTTGCTAAGATGCTAGACAATTTAAATTTTGAAAATTAGCAGATGTGACTAAATACGCAATGATAAAAGCACTTATATTATTTCCATAAATTCCCCTGACAGTCATTTGAATGCAAATTGAGCAGAAAGAAACCCTGTTTAAATGAAAAGGAAAGATGGGAGGGGGATGGGTGTGTGTGTGTGTGAAACAGGAATGAATACAGACAGAGTAGATACAACCTCTTATAAATAGAGTTGGTTCATATTCAGTGTAATTAAAGAAGTCATTTTTAACACCATTATTTTGGGTCAGAGGCCTCTTCAGATAGTTTATGCAGCTTGAGTGCACTGATACAGTCAAGATAGCAAAATTGGTTTCATCTATTTCAATACTGTAAGCCAGGGACTGCCTTCTATGTGTTGCTTTCTTTCCATTTGTCTCCATGATCAAAAGAAACAGAAATCTCTTAATTGAAAAGGTAGTAACACAAAATTGAAGTGATACAGCACAAAATATTTTTATATGTTTAGAATCTGCAGCAAACATACCTCCTTTGGTGAGGCTCCATGATTATGCTTGCTGCCCTGGTGTGTGCAGGCTGTAGAAGGTAGATGACTGTTAGAACACTTAAAATAATGCTACACTTAATCAGCCAACCAGTTTATTTCAGCTTGGAAACTGAAGTAAAACAGAAGTTTATAAAACCTCAGCATGTAGTAGTTTATGTAGATTATGCTTCTCTGAGAAAGGGATACAGTGACCAGTGAAAATACAGCTTCACAGTACCATTGCTCTACCTTGCTCTATTGAAAACTGAGGCTATGGCATTGGTGCTAACTCCAGAGTCTAAAGATGAAGAGCAAAGGAGGAGGGCAGAAATACACTTCTCACCATAAACCAGGTAGATCCTGAAGTTGCACCTAAGCATGAGTCTTTCCAAAGCATTGTACTGGAAAGGATTAGGACAGGGAAAATAAGGATGGAAATCAGTCTTTTGTGAAATAGTATGGAGAAACCAACTCCAGAAGGAAACCAATAGGAAACTAGGCATATACTCTCACCACGTTCCTAAATCAAACATCTGCTGCAATACATCTGTATGCAGTCCTTTCAGATTACGAAGACCAGTAGGTAGATACGAACCTAATGAAAAATCAGGTATGGTTCGCAAGAAGTGGCACTGGTGATTCACTGTGTGATATTAGCACCATTCAATTGCTATTTTCCTCTGGTGAGTGAGGGATGACTCTACAGATGGATATATCATGTTCAGAAGCAATATAAAATTATGGCATATCTTATTTTTAAGTATATTTTCATTTATAAATAGATTACTTCATCTTAAATAACTTACTTTTAAAGAAAATATTAATCCTTGTCACTATTTTCCACTAAAATTGTAAATAAATTTAACACAGTTCAAAATATTTCAGGCTAAAATAGCCACAGGAACCCATGTGGTTTAAATAGAATCAGTTTGAACTTTGAAAACCACAGTACACAGTTCCCTAACTCATCTTATATGCAAATCTGAACATCATATTGCCTGAAAATTAAAACCTAATTGATTTGAATGATAGTAAAGATATGAATAATACATTTAAACAACAACATGAACTGCTCATAAATCTGACATAGTTGGTAGTATAGTTTAACCCAATAGCAAGAGTTTGAAATATGTAATAGAACAGATTCTAAACTGTGAACAGATACCCTTCCTTTGTGGCTGACTGGGGTTGAGGTCACATTGTTCAAAAGATACATGTGAATGTTTAGCTACAGCTGAAAGAAATGAACTACATCCAAAAGATCCTTTCTTGTATAGAACACATCAGAAAGACAAAGACAGAATCTATGAACTGCTTAGACAAAAGTCTCTTCAAAATTAGTCTTTCATGAAAGCCATCGTTCAATCACCTTCTTAACATGAGCCAAGACATAAGCATATGCATCCTGTATCAGGTGAAATTTTACTATTGTACACACATTGCCTTCATAAAACCATAGTACCACAACGCAAAACTTACTTTTTAACCCAAAGGACTCTCTGACAAAACTTAAATCCAAGCCACCACCTTGTCTTCTCTGAAACAGCTACAGAAGAGAGTCATAACTGTTCCCAAGGTACCACAGGACTACATGCTTGCTGTGATTAATGAAATCAAGAGCCCTGATACCAGAAAAATTTGACTGGGTTACCAAGGTGGTAGGGCCTTGGGAAGCTTAATATGAAAGGATTACAACCTTTCTTTGCTGGCCTCATCTTTGCAGGGCCTATGTTCAAACACTAGTTTGGCTTCAGAGTCCAGATGATCTTCAAGTCAAAATCACTCTGCATTTCATCTCCCTTTCTCCAAAATGGAAGGAAAAAAAGCCCTCACTTTCGTAGAAAATTTTGAGAGGCTTATTTCTGTGGGCTTGTAAAGCTATTTGGCTAACAAAGGAAAAAGAGCCATAGGAGAATATTGATGATAAGTCAGGATGTTCCAACACCACACAACTATGTCATTGATTAAATATTGATGTGAGGAGAAGTGATAGAAATAGATTAACTACCATTACATCAAATGGCATACACAAAACCTCTGTCCTAGAGAGCTAACAGCTAGTACTGCCCAGACAGCCATTCAAATGCACTCCATAAAACCTAGTTAAAAGTGAGGAAATATTGACACAGCTTCATATATTTTAACTGTTGTTCCGTCTGGGTGGCAAGATAGTTTAGATACAGGTCACATAGCAGCCACTGTCTAAAAGCTGCCTACCTCGGGGAAGGGAAGCAAGCAGAGTGATCTGGCCAGTCAGAGAGAAGAAATTCACCTCTTCTACCTGAGTTCAAGACATGAGTCCAGGATACCAAAACTAAGGATCCAGGGGAGTTGTTTTGCAGCTGCTAGAATAAGAAACTAATTCTCTGTTTCTAAAATACATTTGGCCTAAGCAAGGGAAAGTGATACTCATCATCCCCCATAGCCAGTTTTAGATTTTTCCCAGTTCACCCTGCACTCTGTCACTGCTGTGGAAATGCTCCCTTGCTCCAAATATTTCTGCTCTGTATTTTCATCCACTGAAGTCTTCTTTTCCACTGGAGACTCATTCCATGATGTGTAAATGCTGCAGACATAAAGAGAATTCACAGATGGAGGGGAAAAGGTATAATCCCAATGTTTTGTGAGACTACCAGAGACATGGTCCTCATTGCTCTGAAAAGTAAGAGCTGTAAGTCGCTATAAGAGGGTTGATCAACTGCTTTAGCATGAAGGTGGGGCAGTTATGCCCTAATTTTGACACTGAGGGTAACTGCAGAAGGAGAAGGAATTTTACTAAGAATGAAATTGAAACCATGTGCTGTTTGGAAAGATGCGTTACAGAGGCAGACAGAGAAATGAGGATAGATGACAAAGTTTCTAAACCAAGTCAATTATAGCTAAGTATATATTATGCTAAAGTAATTCTGATAACAGAATCTTATATTTACATCCTTTGAAAAACCAGTGTGGTATTTTCTATTGTTTTTTCATACAACATTTCTTCCACATGCCCCTATGAGCATGAACATCAATCTTCCCTATAGTACTCTTTAATCAAATTACTCTGGTAATACTTTTCTCTCTGAATTTCCTATACTTTTTAGTTGAAAGTTTGTAGTTTTTAGTTTTAGTTTAGTTGAAGCTGATATACTATTATGTTGAAGTAACCACAGAAAACAGACATGCAGATCAGACTCAGCTCAGTAAGAACAAGTCATTTCAACAGATGAGGAAAAACCCCAGCAATTCTGAGGGAGAAATAAATATTGCAACATTTTATGTATTACAGCTATAATATTCCATAAATGATTAAATTAAAAAGATTTTTTTTTTTTAAATGCATATAGAGAAGATTTTTCCTTTGTTCTGAAACCACAGATAGGCTAAACTTTCCTCATAGGAGACTTTAAAATGGAGAAAAATTGATGACATTTACTTTACCATATACAGGCCTACATACCTCAGTACAGTGGTGGTATCCAGCATGCTTATCTGCACTCCGAATTGACTCTACATCTGCCTTGCTACCCAGGAGAATGATGTATCTGGTAAGGCTGAATAGGCCACGGGAGTTTACATGTATTTTGCAATGTTATTGAGAAAACTTACTGGAGAGAGGTCAACATGTTTTTTCTTTTGCATCTATTTTCATTAAATAAAAACATATTGTATGTTATTTGAACATCCTGAGATCTGGGGTTTTTGTTCTGTTTTGTTTTGGGTTTTTTTTTCCCTAGGAATGCAGAAGTATATTTGAAAGTGTTAGCTTTTGACAACGTTGTATGAAGGGGAATGTTTGAGAGGGCATAATATGAAGGTTACTACTGAGCAACATATGTAGATGAAAGGAAAAAACAGGTTTCTGGTGGAAGAGATGCTTTCTGAACAACTTTGTTCAGTTGCAATAAAAAGAAAAATTAGTATCTTTGCTATTTATGGGAGTGATTCGTGGTATGCTGTGACAGAATGCGTGGGAATGGTTCAAAGCTCCATGACAGCAGGTTCAGACTGGAGATTAGGAAACATTTATTTACTGAGAGGGTGGTCAAACACTGGAGCAGGCTTCCTAAAGAGCTGGTCAATGCCCCAAGCCTGTCAGTGTTTAAGAGGCATTTGGACAATGCCCTTAATAACATGCTTTAACTTCTGGTCAGATGCACTAGATGATCATTGTAGGTCCCTTCCAACTGAACTATACTATTCTATCTGATCTATGAAAAAATCCATATCAGGGCAAAATTAGCATTGAATAAAACAAGTACAATTTTTTAAAATATTGATTTATTTATTCTTTACTGTGAGGGTGGCAAGACACTGGAATGGGTTGCCCAGAGAAGTTGTGGATGCCTCATCCCTGGAAAGTGTTTAAGACCAGGCTGGATGAGACTCTGAGCAAGCTTACTATGACTTTGGTCTAGTAGGAGGTGTCCCTTCCCATGGCAAGGGGGTTGGAACTATATGATCTTTAAGGTCCCTTCCAACTCAAGCCATTCCATGATTCTATGATAAAAAAAAAAAAAAGAGAGAGAAAAATATTTCTGTAATATTTCAAGACCAAATACTACATGGAAAAAAATATTCACAAACATTGATGTCCAAGTAAAAAGCTTGTATTTGAATGTCCAGTTAGTAACTCTGATATCATTGATTTAATTATGGAAAGAAATGAGTATTTCTGGATCTATCTTGAACCACAACTAAAGGGAAGAACAGTTGTCGTGGTTAAAGAGTAGATATTTGTCAACAGCCATGATTCTGGTAGCTAATAGTCTAATCAGCTACTTTTTTACAGTTGAAACAGCTCTGGCATGGAAACACGTTCAAAATAGTTAAGGAGGTGATCCAACATCACCTGCATGTTGTAATTTAGGATGTCTGCTACACTTACTATTGTTAAAAGCTTTTTTAAAAAGTAGTATAGAAAAAGAAAAAAGCAGACAGGCTTTTGTTAGTTTAATTTTAATGAACAGGGTAATGTACTATTATTGGTTTTGATATCCTATAGTTGTAAATGTAAATTCAGGAAAGGAATTAATTTCTTGCCCTATAATATAGCTGAAAATGCTGACCCCAGTGGAGTGGTGTATCTTCACTTCCACTTACAAAACCAACTGTAAAAGCAATGTTTGCTTTGTAAAAAGAGAAACAGACTCCATTTTTTTACAGCTATAGGAATTCAAAGCATCTCATTTAGCATTAAATAACATTACTTTATTTAAAGTACAACAGCATCCTTCCTTATTTAAACAGCATGTTCCAGGGCTGTCAGTGAGGACAACCTAATGATCCTAAGGTTCATTTGCAAGTAATGTATTTTGCAGATACACTATTCAGCTATTTGTGATACCAGAAAGTTAATTTACGCATCAATTACTCACTACCAGGCTTGCTAATCTGAAACTAATCCAAACCTGAAAAAGCAGTCAATTTTCAATATTTAAACTAAATCATAGATTTTCCCAGTTTGACTGCTTGAAGTGGCAAACCCTCTACTTTTTATATTATCCAGCAGTTTCTCTTTTAAAGAGGCAGCTGTGGAATACCCAAGGTACTTAGAAATGTCTCTTTACATCTCTGGGTGTAAGGTGGCCAGCACAAAGCTTATAGGCTGTGTTTTTACAAACCAGTAAAGGCACGAACCCTATGGACATCAGAAAATCTCACCTTCTGGTGTACTTGACCACTTCACAGAAGTTAATGCCCATACAAAGCCCCATATGTATGTTCACAGCAGTAGAAAACAGCATCATGTCCATGTAGAGGCTCGGAGTCAAGGAAGCAAGGTCTGGAGATAGGACTAATATGTAAGAATTCATAGTTCCCATCTGTGGTTCTCCCCTTTATTGTGCTCACTTTAGAAGTCAAAAGGCTGTATTGCTTCAGGATGTTGGTGAGCAGGGATGCTGCTGTAGGTGACAATGTGTGAGTTCTGAGCTCATCGAATCCCCAGAGAGGTGGTCCATGTGCTTCTGTATCCTTCACAGCACTGATCTTCATGGGGGAACACTTTGTTCAGCAGTGACTTGAGGCATAAAACTCAGTCCCAAATTAAAAATCAAGATATTTACTCTTTTTGATAGCATTTTTTGAGTGAGAAACACCCTTACCCTTTTCCTAGAGACATAATGGGAACCTTATCCTTGTATAAGGAAACACAACCACAGCAGCAATCTGGGACATTGCAAATGGCTACCCATGCCCAAAAGCCAACTCTTTTGCCACTTAAACCAGCTTTAAAACCTACTGTCTGCCTCACCTTCCTCTTATGAACTGCAAACACCTGCACTGGTGACGTGCCACCCTTCCTGGGTGGGATGGGACACGCAGCAGAACCCCACTGCAGCTGCCTGGGAGCCTAGCTCACTGGCTCCACAGGGAACACCACCATGCTCAGATACAGGTGCTCCTGCTACTGAAGCAAGCTGGTGTGCCCGACAGCATGGGGTGGGATGGCTGCTGCTACCCAGGGGTACTTCTCCAAGAGAAGCAGTAAGAAGGTTGGGGTGGCGCTGGGGGAAAGGCCTTGCCTGGGGGAGGGGAGGACCTTCACATCTCCTCTGGCTGACTGAGGAGTGGGCTTTGATCTGCCCAGGATGACAGTGCACCAAACTGTCTCTCATTCAAATGAATCTGTCAGACAGTTGGGCGACATTCCGCAAAGGGTCACCAGCAAGGGCTGCAAAGGAGGGTGGCTCTGGCCCATACTCCTTTATAATGTCGTCTCACCGTCTCATCTGTCTGCTAAGCAGGCCTGCTGTGATTTCCCCCCACATTCAGGCTCAATTTGTATGCAAATCCTCTCTCATTTGTTCTTGCTCCCTTCAGAAAGGACAAATTTAGTATAATAACTGTAATTGCTTTAATAACATGAAAAAAACCGACACCTTTATGGGACCAACAATCAAGACTGAAATTGTAACATTGCATGACAGGTCTGGAGGCACGCCACAATTACTGATTTTCCCATTTCAGTATTTCTTTCATTGTCTTGAAAAGTGCTTATCTCAGTAAGCCAGGCATGGCTGGCTTGTGGCTCTTGAACTCCGTGCAGTTCGTAACAAGTTAGGTGGGGCTCCCACGGTATAGGCATCTTGCTGGTGGGCAGTGGGCTCTGCCAGGACCGCAGCTGTTGGGCATTTGAATCCCCCTCTGGAGGAAGATGTGAGTTGGCATGACCTGGTGAGATAGAGCTGCTATCAGTATCTCCTCAAACTGGCATCTCTCCTCATCTCCATGGCAGACATATTAAATATCTTATGGTCTACAGGTCAAAGGTTCAGGCAGATGGCTATCCCTGCTTCCCATCAGAGAGATGGAGGTCTAAGTGTCACTTGCAGTGGTGGCCTGTATCTCAAATTACACTGGGATAACCTTCTGCAACCCTCTTGCTGAACTGGACAATGTCTATTCTTGGCAAGTTTTTCTGGTTCAAATAGGAGATTAGCTAACGAGAATAATTTTCAGCATCAGTCAGCTGGACGAGGATATACTTGATCTTGGCTTTTAGCTGTATTCGAACCCATTGACTAACAGTTACATTTTCTAGTTACTATTTGCAATGTAACCTGTAATTTTAATCAGAAGGCAGAACCTCGGGGCTAGTCCTCCTGCAATACACCCTGCTTTACTAAAATGTACACCTATCAACAGAGATCAGTTATTGTATGAACCAGAGTTCCCATTCAAAGTATGGAAATATGGAAATTTAAAAGATGGTGAAAAATGGGTCTTCATGCACACTATGGTGGACAGAGGCCACAATACACTGTTTCATCTGGAGACAACTGGGAATGAACTGATCTTTTTGAGTACAAGAGGAACTCCAGACTTGACTCAACAACCACTCTGAGGAAACACTTGTATGGTGCAAGAGAGATATGTGTAAACAGTTACACCAAGAGGTTTTTTTAAATTTACATGCAGGCAGGAATTAAAAGATCAAAATCAGTAACTGGAAATATAAATTACTAGTCACCATCTTCTTCAAGCCTTAATCAGATTAGATGTGAAATGGTTCTCATAGACAAGCCCTTGAGAACATTCTAATCACGAGTATCCAGGTAGTATAAAATGCCAAATTTAAAAGAAGCAAGTTTCTCTTTCATTTAACTTAATCCTAATCTAAAGGCACAACTGTCTTCTGAGTCTCTCACAAGCAATCAGAACAAGATTCACCATCCAATTTTAGGGAAGATTCCTCCTATTGAGAATAGAAAAAGAAGCAGGAGACTTCTCTACAAACACTACATATTTTCTTTAACATCTAGGTCACCAATACATCTGCATATGAAACCACCACACAATATTTGGCCTTGATGTTAAAATTCTTCATACATCAAAAGTAAGTGGTAAAAAACAGGCAAGATATTCATATAGCCCATAATAGTAGACTCCTATATTACTGGCGTATCTCAGTAGAGACAGGTCTGAACCAAAACCTCAGGTCTTCACATTATACCAAAAAAACCCAAATAAAAAGCTAAAGTTTTGCCTGCACTCTCTGAGGGTTACCAGGAATGTTTCTGTTTCTGCTAAAGACTTTGGTGCTTGACTGTTTGGTACCCTTCATGCTACAGGGGGGGAAAAAAAAAAAAAAAAAAAAAAAAAAGAAAAAGCTCTCTTTATTCTGAAAGTAAGCACTGAAACCAGTTTGCCATGGCAGT
>JAAGNO010010628.1:81629-105904 GCA_033439905.1 Ceryle rudis
TTTTCTTTTCTTTTCTTTTCTTTTCTTTTCTTTTCTTTTCTTTTCTTTTCTTTTCTTTTCTTTTCTTTTCTGTTTTGATAGTGGAAATCACATATAAATCACAAACAGTACAAGTTCCTCATGTCAGCAGTTGTCCACCTGAATGGGTCAACTTCTGTGTATACATACTGTATTTTTAGTATAAAGTCAAGATAATATGGCAGTTTAATACTTTTGACTACAGTAAAGATACAAACTTTTGTAATATAAATTAATTGCTGTTACAAAAAGGCAATCTATTAACTAATGTAGTACAAAAATCTGCAATGTCTATAAATATACTGAAATGCAAGAAATTAAATGAAACAATACATCACAGATTTTTTTATAGCGCATTTGAAAAGGCAAGCTAAAATACACATGGAGCATTATACAGCAAGAAAGAATATCAAAAAACCCACGATTTAACTTTTTTTCCATACAAATGCTAGAAGTACAAGTACAGGACACAACATGGAAGCAGTATGATCACTAGCTCAGAGCAGGCAAACAAAGAGGTCTTATTGACAAGTTGTAAAGCATTAGGAATCAGAAGCTTGTCAAAACCAGCTGTTGTTGGACACTGATTGATAATGTTTTCATTCAGACGACTGAGACTCTGCAGACAGCCACAGGTCTGAGAAGAAGCCCAATGTGGGCACATATGAATACACACACATACACCCACAAAGTAATTTAACAGATGGCTAAGAACATTAAAGCACAGTATCTTTTTTAAAAAGACAGTGTTCATTCCTTAATGTACTTGCATGGAAAGTAGAGCCTAGTGCACAAGTTTATTTCATCTAAATGATGAACTCATGTGAAAAGATTAAAGAAAAAGAAAAAAAAAAAGAAGAAACAATCGAGGTTGGCCTCCTGAATAAAAACTGCATTGTACTTACACTTTCTATCATAGCTAGAGCATTGAATAACACTTTAGACAAGGAAGTGTGATGTGAGCTGCTATGGAAATTTTTAATCCCCTCATAAAAAGTTGAAAGTGTTTATAGACATTAACAAGGTACACATCCATAAAGTCCATCCACAACACAAAACCACAAAAGAACTACATTCAAAGTGAAGTTAAGCGTTGGTCTTAGCTTTAAGCAGTTATGAGGTATTGTTTCAACCTGTGGCAACAACTGATCATATCACTGTATTAGTAAGAAAAAGCATATTCAAAATCATTCTGAAAAAAAAAAAAAATAGAAATCACTTCTCTTGTGCAGTTATTTACCTAAAGAAAAAGCTTTAAGTATCCAAAGGTCCTAAATGCCAAAGCCATATTCTCACTGACTACTTGGGCCTTGTACAGATTAGTCACGTAGCATGTTTCAACAGTGCATGGTCAGGAAATCATGACCAAAATAACTTTTAATTTCAGAATTTTTTGGACCAGACCCACTGAAGGTACATATAAGTAGGCTTTAAGAATGAAATATAGTTGCATTATTTCATAACTTTAATAGGGGAAAAAAAATGAAATGTATCTCTCATCTTTTAACTAAAGTTCAATGAAAAAGCAGTAAAAGCTCCGAATCCCTCTTTTTGCCTCCCCAGACTGCCTGCTTTCTTCTGGGAAATTATCTTACTCCTCCTCACCACTTCTTATTTATCATAGTCCCTAACCAGGACAGAAATATGGGGGCCTTGTGGAAATATGGAGACTATAGCCTCTAAGCTCCCATCAGCTAAGAGAGAGTTTGAAACTGTAAACTAGATCCAATTCCTCTTTAAATCTGAGGAAAGGAACCTCTTCAACCCACACAAGAGAAACTGATGGGCTGCTGAGGCCCATCTAAACTGTGCAGAAACAACCAAACCAAGGCAGTGCTTGTCTGTGTTTTAAAATTAATATATTCCAGTTCTTTGGTATTTCCAAGACTACTAGGAGTGAGGTGATTGACTTGTCAGGAATGAGAAGTAAAACAAAGCAAGAAGAGATGGTCTTCAGGCTTCCTACAAAATTAAACAAGGAGCTTACTAGTTTTCCCAGATTCTTTCTGATAACAGGAAGCAAATTAAAACAGTGATCATCAGACCATGCATTTTGGCAGAAGTAATTCTAAGGGAGCAATGGATGAAATCCATGGAAATTGAAAAGTAAACAAAAAAACCTGTTACAAATATTTTGTTTAACAAAGAATATAATTGCAAGTAATAAAGAAATTAGTTTTATAAGCCTTTAAAAGCTGAACCTTGCTATTTTCTTATTCCCAAATAAACTAGTGAGAAACCTCAAAAAACTTCAAACTTAAAAAATAAAGTGAAAAGATATGTTGCTTAAAGGCCTGAAAAAAAAGAGTTATGACTTGGAAAAACAATCAGAAGAACCACTGACACATGACTGCAGTTTGTGTTTGCAGAGACTGATGCATGAGGGTAGCCAAATGCACAAGGCACAACATTCAAGGCGTGCACCAGTCCAGTGATTGATCTGCACATACCCTGTTGTGACAGACTTAATGATGAAACAGTGACCTGGCATGTTTCCTTAATGGACAAAATTGGTTTATAAGGTTTTAAAAAGTCAACAAAAGGTAGCCAAAAACCTACAAACTACAATGGGGAAAACTTTCAAAGATAAAATATGCACTGTTTTTCTGGAACCAAATGGGATTTTCCCAAACGTATTACAAATGTTTGTTCCAGTGAATACATTTTTTGTCTTCTAAGTAACATTTAGCCCAGAGGAAGTTTGAAAGAACAAATTATAATCCCATGAAAAGAGAAGCTTATAGTACAAACACTGGAAAGCTCTTAATTATGGTATAGATGCCTTGGCAATGTTATGATAATAGTAGTACTCTATGAGTGAGTGATAAAGGAAGCAATCTTTATTTAAAATCAGTCACACTTCTAACTAGTAATAAAGCCTCCACAGTTGAATTAATGCACATTTGCTTTGCTTCTCTTATGGAACTACTTTAAATGAAAATTACTACTTTTTCCAGCTTTTGTATATTTTCTAAAAATACTGTTACTTAGATCACCAGTTTGTGTCAGCTATTTTTCCCAAATACTGTTATCTGCACACATTTGTTTGCTAATTCACCCTTCAGGAAACTTCCAGAAAATAACAGTTCTGCCTTGGGCAAGGTTATGCTGTGACTTCAGAAGAGGAATTAAGTAACCTGTTAACTGTGTTTTCACATAGTAAAACTTCGGGACTAACCTCTGCATTAGCATAAAACTGCTTGCCTTTAAGGCATCCTATGAAGATTCGTGCTTTCCAAACTGCAGGGTGAGTAAACGTCTAATTTGTATTAAATCCTTAAGACATTAGTTATTTTTCAAAAAACAAGGTAGCAGGTAGAATTCCTCCTTTAGAGATTATCATATTTTTGTGCGTGTAAAATTTCCTGTCAAGGATGATCACAATGCAAGAAAGCAACATGCAGTGTGCAGAAACAGTGGTAAACAAAGGGGAACTCCCTATTTCAGTAGTGTAGACAGCTTTACTGGAAATAGTTGTGTACCCAATTCACAGAATATTTAATTTAACAAAGGGACATTCTGCACTACCTGTGTATGAACAACATATCACAGCATACTCTTCGTAACAAACCATAATTAAGCTGTGAGCAGAATGTGCAGATTCAGTGATGCCTGCAGAACCACTCTTCTCTTCTGCATTTCACATTCTTGAAGGTTCGAAGTCTCTCTCTTCTAGCAAGTTTATTAGAAGGGAGAAGCTGTCTTTTACTGCCTCCATATCATCCAAGGAGCAGGGTTTAAGAATCCAGCGCTTTCCACGTGCAAGTGGCTCAAGTTCAAAGTATTTTTTTATCTATTAAGAATAATAATAAAAAAAAAATCAATCTATTAACATTATAATAACAACTCTGTCTCTCAACTAAGAAAACTAAACCAAAACAAAACATCAAATAAACCCATGTAAAAAGATCAGGATACTCAGTTTTAGAATCTTACCCACAGCTGTTCTTATAACACAGGTTATATGACATGACCTGAAAGCGTTTTCTTTAGGGGTGAGTGACCTGCTTGGAAACTACCATTATACCCATACATTTAACAGCATGGGAGGTCTAGGAAAGAATTATACAGACTTCAGGCAAAGAGGAAAGCACATGAAATAAGTGTTCAAAAGCATAGCCAAAAAAGCACAGCAAAAGTAAGAAAGAAATTTTATGTTTGTGTTTTAATGTTAAAACTGTACATTGCATCGTACTTTTATTGGTAAACAAGATGAAGAATTTGTCACTAGACCACCTTAACTATACAAATGAACTGTCAAAAATGTACAAATCCTAAATATTCTAGTCAAAGGTGAGCTATAGCACAGGGTTTCATGACAGCCTTGAGAACACTAGAAAAAAAGATTTTTTTCCAAAACATGTTTTTTTTTTCTAAAATTAAACATAGAAGACTAATGAGATTAGGATAGTAGTATTACACGAGACATGATGGTTTTCTGCAATCACCTTAGTTCAAAATCCAGCACGTTCCAGCAGGCTTTAATTGCTTACTAACAATACCTAATAGTGCCTATACAGAAGGAAACCTTTTAATTAAAATAATTCCATTTTTACTTCTCTGTCAAACATGCAGAAGATGTAAGAATATGATGTGATATAGTATTGCAAGTTTTAAGGTGATTATAAGCCCAGACAAGATAACTGAGGAAGATGCAACTTCTTGGAAGGACCAATCACCACTGTCGCTAAATACATCAACTCTTAAGGCAGAAACACAGACCCACAGAAAGACAGAGAAATAAATTTTTCCTTTAACAGTATACTCCAATCACTTTTAAAAATAGGAAGTACAGTAACAAAACATATTTCGTGGTGCCTTCTAGAAGAAGATAGCTGCCTGCAGGCTATTTGGTCCACAGATCACTGTCTTCATCAAAATCTCAGTCTTTGATAGTATTTGGTGCAATACTATTTGATCCAAAAGTCTACTCATGTTAGACTCGTCAAAACAGACATTTAGTTTTAACATTCAAACATATCCAACAGTACTTGCTATTGTCAATATTACAACAAAAAGATTTAGTCCTGACTTAGTTTGCACATTCTTGATCCTTGTAATTATTGCCAAATAAGTCTTAATTTTATCATAGACTGCTCTACAAATACGCATACTAACAGGAACAGCTACTTGTGGTAGGCAGTAGATGCCTTGGACAGGCAACAGGAATCACACTCTATAAGGCTCTGTGCACAGGGAGAGTAAAAACATAAAGAAAAAAAAAAGCTTCCAAAGCCCAAACAAGCTGCAACATCTCCATATAATTCTTACATTGTCTATACAGCAGTTTTGCATATCTAGGAAGGTATTCTAATAGAAGAAAGGCATTCTAACAGATGAAATCAGAATATAACCATGGCAATGCAGCAGGAAGAGTTTCTTATTTTTCAGAAAGGAATTTTGAGCAGAGTGTTTAGTAACAAATATAAGGGGAAAGAAAAAAAAAAAAAAAAAAAGAAGTTTTTGAGATGGGAACTTCCCTGGCTAAGATACAGGTGAAACATTTTAAAATCTATTTCTGCTAAAGCAAAACTGTATCAATAACAACCTACAAACATTTGAAAATGAACAGTGATACCTGACATTCACTTCCCCTCAAAAAAATTTCAGAAAACATAAAAGTTGAAATAAAGGCAGACTTCAATAATATCAGCATACCTACTTTTTAGACTTGCTGTCTCAGTGCCATGTTAGTATCTGTTAGCATGGTTATATGTAATCAGAACCTAAATACTCATCTCTGTAAGAGATATATTGCAATGTCTCCAGCAGCTGAAGTGACACCCATTAATACATTGAATTAATGACACCGATTATAGTTCTGGGAAAAAAAAGGGGGAGAAAGCTCCCTTGCCTGTTTCAGCAACAGCATCCTTGACTGCTAAATAAGGGGAAGAAGCAAAAGACGCACAGAACCATAACAAAGCAAGGTGTCAGTCCAGCTAGCTGATGAAGCAGCCTGCTGGATTTAAGCTGACAAATATGGCCAAGTAATTTGAGATGTTTCAGATCCACACACAACACAGAGGATGTCCACCACACCCCCTCTACTGGAAGACTATTGCCATCAGCCCCTTGAGCTCACTGAAGTCTCTCCACAATCTTATTTGCATAGCCTCTTGAATTAGGGTACACCATGTGAAGAAATTATTAGGAAAACGTCATTATATTGTAAGAAGCGTACTTGGGTTTAAAAGCATTAGTATCTAGAAATACCTAAGGAAATAATGGCAGTAAGCAGACTATCACTGAGGCTTCTGCATTTGTGGGCAAATAGGACATTGTTTACCAAGGTAGCCTCTAGTCAAAAAAACCGTAATGACTTTAAGCTCTATTTCAGTGACTGCAGATGCCAAGATAGAATTTCTATTTCAGCAGTAAAATAGAATGAATTGATTTAGGGAAACAAATTTTTCAGATAAATTATTTGGATGCCCAGCACTGATTAAAATTTACATGTTTTCTCACTTCTAGGTGTGCAATCAAATGTAACAAAATCATCAATGTGTTTTTATCATTTTCCACACCTACGAAACACTTGAGAGTATCTGCATTAACAGACCCTAGGTGAATGCTAAAATTAAAGAAAATGTTAAGCAGTGGCTTTTGAGTGGGAAGTTTTGATAACGGCAGGAACACACAACTGTTTATATTCACATAAGAAAGAGATATTTTGTTCATACCTACAGAGAAAAATAATTTTGCCAAATGACTTGTCTGTAATCTAAATATAGAAAAATGACAGTATTTGACTTGCAAATAATATATAACTAAACTAGAAGTAGCACAGAAGTGATTTTCCATAACCCAAGGAGGACACTGTGGTATGTTACTACATGCCCTCATTTAAACTTCACAATGAAGTTTGCTAAGGCCCAGAGCTTTTCAGCTGGGATCTATGAAACTTCCTATGAAATTGGGATCTTTGAAACTTCCAGAAAGAAGTTTGCACACAAAAATATTTTCCAATATACTGTAATTTCTCCTCCCTTTAACTCAGAAGATGTCATTCAGCAAGTAATGTTTTTTTTAGAATTAAAAAGGAACACTTTTTTACATGCAAGAGATGAAACAACTACAGGAAAATAGATGGACACATTCATATGCCCAACACTGTTTATACAGCTGAGTTTTCCACTGGAATGCTCTCAGCTCTCCATCCACTTTCTGCCCTGATGAGCACCATTCACACTCATTCCCTACCAGATCACCTAAGAGGTTGCACACAAACCACCAAAATATCCATCGGAAGCTGAAATTCTCTGAATACTCACTCACCTAGGGTAGTTCTTGCATAATCAGATAATCAGCAGTAACTGTTTTACAGCTCCCTTCAACTGAGCTAGTACAAAAGGTGTGAATTCTTAGGAGAAGCTCTTTTCCCTTCCCCTCTTGCATAAATGGTGAAAAGTTTTCTGCTTTTTCATGGATGCTGAAGCAAAATATAAAGATTTGAACGTGCGTCAAATGTCTGACACATTAGATGTGTGTGTACACACTCGCTTTACATTTTTAACTGTTTGCTTTGGGACTGATAAATTTTTAAGAGAACCTTAGAAGAAAATACAATAATTTAAAGCCATGTAATTTTAAGACTTCTTTACTAATATTTCTTTGTATGGCTTGACTCCACATGGCGGCCTTGCTTTATAGAGATGCTGACATTGTATTTATGCCACATTCTGAAGTCAATAAAATCTAACAATAACAATAAAATGCAATTATTCCCACTCTTCCCACACTCCACCTTCTAAGTTATATTCTACTGGCACAATACACTAACCATATGGTTATCAAATCTTGCTTAACCTATGTGCTAGAAAAGTCAAGACACAATAAAAGGACTTGTGCCCAGAACCTCAGCTGGTGTAAATTAGCAGAGCAGTGTGGAGTTGATGTTACTAAATACATAAATACGTAAACTGAGGAGCCAGGCCCCGCTGAAAGCTTTTATATGTTCTATTACTGAACGTCACATCACAACACACATGAACATGAGATGTATAGGAAAACTTTGATACTGTAATATACAAATACAGATTTATTTCTATGTATTACTAAACATGAAAAGGAGCTGATTGAAAGTTGTATTTTTCATTTGAATTCAAAACATTATTACCAAATTTCACCAACACAGAAAGGCTTCCAACCCACTCTGATTAATCTGTTGTAAACAAATATAATTCAGGTAGTCATTTATATTACCAGTCTGTATTTGGAGAATGTAATGCATGAAATATTATTTCAGACATTGTTTTATTGAACAATTTTATTGGGAAAAAGAGTTTACAACAACACATGAATATTTTATCTAATCAAAGGCTGCACAGTCACATCAGTGACCCCACTAGTCTAAATTTTTCAAAGCCATTTACAAGATTAAGCAAGTACCACAGCATGATGGTGACTGGCTGAGGTATGAATGTAGCTAAAATTACCTGGTTTGCTGAATCCACATATTAACCACAAGAAATACTTCATTCAAAATCTGCATGGATAAGAAATGCAGTAATAAAGGGAGACTGGGGTTCCCCATATTCACATTGGGAAAGTGTCATTGAGCTGTGATGCTGAGATTACCTTTTCAGACATCATAAAATCTGCCTTTTGGAACAACTGTTTAGCAGATGCAGGAGAGAGTAAATTTTGATTGCTGATTCCATGAATAACAGAGAAGCTGCCTATAACAGTGACCAAAGCATGCACAAATTAAGTATCTTTGAAGAGAAAAAGCCAAAAGTCCATCATACAGCATTAAGTTTTAAAAAGGGAAACTACATAAAATGAGTAACAAAGAAAATTAACTGTGTAGCTTGCAGGTGGCATAGAAAAAAATACCATAATTAGAGGCTCAGAGCATATTTATACTGCTACAGAAGGCTTTAAAAGAAACAAAAAAAGCTTTCAACATTTGCAATAAGGAAAAGGATGGTATTAGAGGTAAAAGAGTCATGTCTAAAAAAGGAAAATAGAAAATGAAAGGAAATTCTGGCAAATTAAATAGAAACCACAAATGTTGATCTACTAACCACAGAGTGGAACCATTTGCTTAAATCCCCACTGATGCTAAAAAGTAAATTGAAATCCACTCTAGTTTATGTAAGTATGCTCGACTGCAAACTGTAGCCTCTTGTGCTACTACATGTGCTGTTCTGCTGGTCCTGTTCTGAGTATAGCGATTTGTAAAAATGGGTGGACTGGATAGGTATACACTTCATCTTTGAACAACTGGCTCAATCCACTGTTGTACAGCAGTTACTTTCAAGCTTTCCTTAAAAATCAGATAGAAACCACTTTATCTGACACCCCACTTGGCTAAAAAGGATCTCCTGTCTGACCAGAACAGCTGCTCCACGTGCAAAACTGTCAGCGAAAGTTTCATAACGTTTATTCTTCCTTCAGAGACAACTCATATCCTTTTGAAATGATACTTCACATATGCCTGCTCGTGTACTTCTTCCTAACAGTGACTTCATCCATGTCTAGAAGGATCCTTGTAATGCACCTGTGTCTCATAAGCACTCCTCCTAAAATACCTATGCCTCATATTTATTTATTCCATACAGAATACCCATTACACAACAGGGAGGGGGATGAAAGTGTCTCAGCTGATGGGAAGGGATGGTGATACCCTGTGGTCTGGAGCAACCTATGCACAAGGTGATTCCCAGGAACACCAGCTGAGGTTAAACAACACCGGCAGCCTTAATGCTCTTCAATTCTAGTTCTTTGAAGCTAAATATTTTACTGCCATCTGACTTTTATGTGCCACTGAAACCAAAGTCTGTACATGCAATGTTAAAATTTGCAACAGATCAATTAAGTACATGTTATGTTTATCAGAATTATGTAACTGAGTTGTTTGTGGGTTTTTCTTTTGTTTTATTTTTGTTTTATTTTTATACAATGCCACCTTCTCTGTTCTTGTTGTTTCAATTGTCACTCAAGAAGAGATGTTGCCTTGGTCACTCTGGGGTTGGGTATTGTGAGCCCTTGCTTTGTTTGTCCAGTCCAGCAATAGCTGTATGAATCTTCACCTGAAGTAAAACTGAAAGAAAACCCAAAATTGCCTTCTTCAGCACTTCTGTGTAATGGCAGGGTTAATTAATTTCTGTAGACAAGATTTCAAAACCACTGCTCACAGGTATTGCTGAATCCTTTACAAATTAGTATTTCTAGTTTGTTCAGCTTTCCAATCTTTTCTTTTTTTTCATTAAATTTTGCTCTTTACAAAAGATTACCTGAAACACTTCCAACTGAGCTTTGTACTTAGCTTTATATGAGACCTGGCTGATATTTTTGGCTTGTAAATCTTTACAAAGAGGAATACAGTCACTTATTCCACAAAATAATTTACACAGTGCTTTGTAGCACAGATGCACTTTTCCATCCTTGTTATCTCCAGTGGTGACAAGACATGATACTTCTCAGAATGAAAGTGATTGCTGAAAGAAATGTATTTTAAAGACAACACCTAACTGTTCTGAATGAAGAAACAGGATGCCAGGCAAATCAGCACAGACACACTGTTCCAAACAGAGAGCACACAGTACTGGCAAATGCAAGTGTGAGACAAGAAAAAGGGGAGTGAGCTAGAGAGCTGGAAGATAAATACAGACTGGTGATTATTATAAAATATAGACTGTTGTGTATCTACCAGGATGGAAACAGTGGAAGATTTTTTAAAATGTCTGAATTTTTTTTTTTTTTTTTTTTTGGATACAGATACATAAGGTCATGTTATAATGGGTCTTGTGCAAATAACACTGATGAGAATTAGCACAGAAAAGTGATGAGGGTGCAAGAGTACTGCTGAGATTTGCGTGGATGAGAGCAAAGAGAGGTTTTGAGGAGCTACTAGCACCTATCAGCTCTTTTCATGCAAGTCTTTGCCACGCAACAATGTACTATGGCATGTTAGATTTCTTTGGTTACATGCTATTAATTTGTTCAAAAGGAATGGTAAGAATCAGGTAACTGCCAAAACCATACACCAATACTTCGCCTACCATGTCTCATTCACCCATCATATACTGTTTATATAAGCATACGCTTTTTCTACAAGTGGAAGACATAACATGAGAACAGCAGCATACCTATGTAGAGAAACCCAGACTTCCAGATGAAGATTGACACAGCCAGTGCTGGGATGGACAAACAAAGCAAGGGCTCACAACACCCAACCCCACAGTGACCAAAACAGCATCCCTTCTTGAGTGACAAGTGAGCAAAAAGAATAGAGAAGGTGGCATTGTACAAAAATGCATACAATTAAAATAGTGTAAAATATCTTCCTTTACTATCTACAGCTTCAGTTCTTTAATTTATTCAAAAGAATTAATCAGATGTCACATTTAATTCAACAAGACTAAGCCTGTAAGTTAGAGCTTCTATTGCTCCCCCTCTTACCTACTGTGTTTTATGAAGTAGTTTTGTTTGCAACAGATACTGTCTGACAGCTACATACTTAAAGTCCTAAAGAGTAATGCTGAAAAATACCCCTGGTTAAAGTCAGCTATTTGGAGGACATCTGAATAAAATGGTTTTTTTTTACCCCACATGCAATTTACTGCATATAAGGCCATTTTTCTATATACATGTATTCTTAGGATATCCAAATATATTCTTAGGATATACAAAAAATAACTGATTGAATTTAAGATCAATTTAAACTTTGAATAATTTGTTTAAATTACGGTCTTAATGTGTTAAAAAAAAAAAAAAAATTTCTGAGTGTATCCAAGATAATTTTACAAGAAACCTATTAAAAGCTTTTACTCTCTACTTACTCTCACTGAGGTTTGTTTATTTGTTTGTTTTTTTTTATTTGTTTGTGGGTTTTGTCTTGTTGTTGGTTTTTGGTTGGTAGTTTTGTTTTGTTCTGTTACATCTTCAGTTAAATAGCTTAAGGAATACTAACAGCTAGCAGAAACTCAACACTGAAGACCTTTAAGCAGATATCTTTCAGAGGCCTGCAGAGTTTTCATACCATTTTTTTAAAATAGATTGCAGATATTCATGGTTTACTTCCTAATATAATACTAACACCAGAGTATGCTGACTTCAGCAGCTGACTTCACTCTAGCTTTAACTACAGATTGTGGTTTCAAGTAGTAACAAAACCTGAGACACAGGTACATAACTGCTGAGCTTTTACCCCCTCAAAAACAAGTTTACCTGTGATGTTGAGCATCAAAATAACATTCACAATAATGAGAAGTCTGAAGATCAAACCTTATTATGACATCCTTTCTTCAAATGGCATGTTTTCCATTCAGATAACAGTACTTTGTGGAAAGGTGCATATGTGATGATTCATATGCCTTTGCCTAAACATGTACATAAACCTAGCACTTGAATAAATAACATCTGTATACTGTGCCCACGTCTGCAAACACCGAAACACTGTATGGACATGTATTCTTGTATTAACAGCAAAGAATGGGATTTCTAAGGGCTTTGTGTTTGGTCCCCCACATTCACACTGCTGAAACTGCTCCAAGCCAACAGCCAGTATGACCACAGAAGAAAAGCCAGTTATTCGGCAGTAGCTGTGGTTCTACAAGATGTGTGCTCCCATGCACAGATCAGACAGCATCTGTACCTATTCCACTTGTTCTGCACCAGGTACAGAGCAGAATGTATAAATATAGAATGGTTTCAACCTCCCTGAAGGTCCTTTGCTGGTAGGAGCACTATTAGTTATGCAAAGTTCACACAGATGCAATGGAAACCTAGAACTAACTATTATTAACCTTTTCCAGTTTGAAAGCAGAAAATGTGAAATAAATGCATTTTGAAAAAAGTCAACCCAAAATATTACTAAAGCAAAAAGTGCTCCCAGAGACACTGCCACTGCCAGCTTCAGTTCCTGGCTGCCAGAACACTCCACAGATCTTCCACTGACAGGGACTTCTGCAGGAGCAATTTCTGAAGTTTTCCTCCTTGCCTTATGGTGAGAGGTGGCAAATCTGTGCTTTGGGTTTTCTAGGTCCAGGCCTCTGGAAGTGCCAATATTTCCAAACTCACAGCAAGCCAATGCTTTAGACTAGTATTCCAGGAAGCTCTAGAGTAGTCTCCATTTCTTGATATTTAATAACTCTTCACCTAGAAATATGTCAGAATCCCTTCATGCTATGTGACTAGGACCTTGCTTGAGTAAGGACTCTCACAGCTTCCAGATTCCCTCACAAAGGATATCAAGAGGAAAATTACACAGCTTCAATTAGACACAGTCCTATACAAAGGGTTATATGGATCAGGATCATGTGCAAAACCAGTTTGCTACTACCTTTAATGTCATAGGCAATGTTTGAACAATCATAGATGCAAAAAAAGGGAGCACTTTACACTGACAAGAGGATGTTTTAAGCCAGGTAACTGAATTATTTCCAGTATTAAGAGAAAATATTATTGAACTAATGCAGTACTTTGCAGCAATCATGCTAGAAAAGCCAGGGATGACAGAATGATTTTGAGGTGAATTCATTTTGATAGGTGAATTCAAAGAGATGCTGAAGAATGTTATGGTTCTTTTGATTCTTGAACTTTTAAGGTAATAGGCTAGAATCTCCCTTTCTCCAAGCTCCAGTGTTATTCCTTCCATTAGTGTAGGTTGCAGCAGGGAGTTCTACCTGTTTGAGAAGTCTTGTAGCAAAAAGGTCCCATGGGAAGGGACAAGCAAAAGAATAATGAGTAATCTTCACTTACAGCATCAAGGTAACACTTGCCCCACATTATCCTGATCCATACTTCAAGGAAAAAGATGAAATAATAGGTACTGGCTCAAGAGTTGTATATACATAAAAGAGGGAAGATCCACTGATATCTCAGGAACTGATATCAACCTTTATATAAAAAACCAAAACAATCCCTACCCAAAGAAACCACACTCCTCTGCAAAGGATGCCCAAATTCTAGGGCAGACTAAATTCTATAGATGCAGAAAGCATCTATAAAATTTACGGCCTTCTTGAAGAAGGGTTCCAGATAATAATATTGAAGATGCTTAAAACAGGATCTGCAATAAAGGTATTGTTACTTTGATTCAGTGAAGTAATGTTTGCCTCTGTGTAGTGACTGTGGAGTACCTTTACAGTGTCACTGAAAAGAAGAAAAGCACATTTCTGAAGAAAGCACTTGAAGGCAGGAAGATTATGTCCTGGTGATGCCCCAGTTCTCATGCTTGCATCAACGAAAAAAAATAACAACAGGTATTTGCCACGTGATTCCAGCAGAAAGGTAAGCCTGCCTTCTGCAAGCTGACAAGCAGCAACTTCCCTCGACCTCTGAATCTGACTTGCAGTTTTCCTAGCATTATACCTGGGGTAAGCTTCTCACTGGAAAGGAAGCTGGATATATTAAATATATGGCTGACATTCATTTTTTAAGAGGGTGAGAAGATTAATATCAGTTGATGAAAATACATTAATGCAGCAGAGTTTTCTAAGTACTCTCCACTCACAGAATAATCTATGTATTAAAAATTGTGGTCTAATGAAGATATAATGACCTCTTTAAATTTTTGGGGGTTGGTGCTTACGATGAGTCTTAATTCTGCACATTTGCAATTACTAATTGAGTTTTCTTGACATTACATCACCATATGACAAGTTTGTTGACCACTAGTGACAAGCTAAAAGGTTACAGTAGCTTTTTGAGAACACAGTAAAAATTGGGACCATTTTATCTCTTCTTGGTAATGAACTATTAAATATGACTACAGCTAAAAAGAGCTTAACTAAGTACCCCATACCAGACCAAGAAAGCTTCTGTATATAGAAGTTAATGAGTTTAACTCCCAAAATTGCATATAAGAAACAACCAATTATCCTGTCTGAAACATGGGCTTGTAAAACTCTCGGTTGCTTGTAAAACAGTCTGCTACACACAAGTGAGATGTTGTTTAAATGACTTGTTTGACTAGATGCATTTCACTATGAAATCGATTCTTTTAAAGCATTAACTTTAAACTTGATACAAGTTAACTGTGTACCTGAAAATGGTAAAATTTTCCCTGGCATTATAAAGTGAAGGTTTCAGTATGAGTTCTGTATTTTATGAGGTTGAGGGTTACCTGAATGAGAAATTATAATCAAGATCAAATAGTCATTTGTAGGGCAGCAATTGAAAGATTTAATATGATTAAACTATTCTGCCATTTCTACGCCAGCGTGTATGGTATAAGATCTGGTGCTATTCCACCACAGCCTGCACAGCTCCAAAGGGTAAAATGACAATAAAACAATGAATAGAGTACCCTTCAGCCATAAGCACCAAAAATAAATCTGAGTTGCTTTTTTCCTATAGTCTGAAAGTAGCACTTTAATTTAATATTTAAATTCAGTATTATTTTGTTAGGCCTTTTAGGTAGCAGGTGGCATGAGAAGCAGATAACTAACAACAGGCTACAGAATATTCCCCAGTCTCCAGCTCACGGACTTAGTTTTTGAGTTTTGTCCAGATTTCAAAGAAAAAGAAGAAACCATTTCAAAGAGGTCATGGAGTTGAAAAAAAACACAAACATATATAGTGAGAGCTAAAAGTATGTTTTTCCATAATTTTTTTTATTTCAATGTTTGGCATGGTCCCATAAATATGGAGAGATAGACCATGTCAGGGTTATTGAACAGACTAGAATTTGCAAAGCAATGTTTTATGTGTGTTTTCATAATTGGAAAAATATTCTATTGGTTTATAATTAATCAGTGTACTAATGGTATGTTGCTAATAATTCACAGATGCCTAAGTGTCTTAAAGCAAAAAAAGTCTACTTGATAACACCTAAAATTTTCAATCTTACTAATAGAACATTTCCAGTTGCCCTCTCAAAGAAGAAATGACCTCATTACAAGATGAAGCACTAACAATTTTTTTTTTAATTTCTTTTAATCAATATCAACAAATAAGGTGTTTTATACATTGCTCCAGAAATGTTGGAAATGATGCTATGCTGCCTACTGCAAAACACTTTTGGAAAAGAATCAAATTCTCGGACTTCGAGTAAAGAAGTACTTGTACATTGTGCAGCAGTTTACTCAACATCCAGTGAAGTGTGCCACCAGCCACACTGTTTTACAAGGCCAGCTGCAGACAGGTTAATAGAAAGGACTGACATCATCATGTCAGTCAGACCACAGGCAGTGCAGCAAGAATTAGAAAGGGGAGGTACAGAGAGGTGTGAAGAGACCAACTACATAGAATACCTTTAGATGGCTTATAAGCAATAAGCCATCCTGCTTCTAAAAATGTCTAATCCATCACAGCAGAAATTACATCGAGAGAAAAAATTCCAGCCCAGCTGGTAGTGTGTATCAGCTTGATGCTTGCCAACTAGAAAGCACAAATCTGCAAATGGACTTGACCATGCTTAAAGCAGAGTATACTGAAAAGTGGACAATGATCAGAAAAATCAAGGTGAAATAGTGATATTTGGTTGAGGAAACAAAAGATGAATGGTTCATTTGTTCCCTTGATAAGAGTTAAAAAGTATTAACAGGATCTATCAGTAAAAATAAGGTATAAATGCAATAATCTAGGGTTAGATTACAGAAAAATGCAGGACAAACAAGTACAACTGGATCCTATAAAAATTCACTGACTGTTAGTCTGATTGGATCTTCAGATATTGTTTCAGGAGATGAGAGAGCAGTTCTGCTTACTGTATACAAAACACATGCAACAGCATAATGCTTCTAGTAGGATTTGTAAATTACATTTTTAATGAAGGGTTAACATATGTGAATTTTGTGAATTTTACCATGTTAGCTAAAACACTAAGTTCCTTCCCTTGTCTGTATTTATGGATACAGTAAATGAAGACAAAACAACAATGAAACTATATTTCAAGAGATACTGTTCTACTAATATAGCCTATGCACTCACAAATCATATATAAACCAGTCCTAATTTCTGTGAACATACTCAGTCATTTACTTTGTACAATGAATTTTATAACCTAAAGGCTAAACATGAACAGTTCAATTACTTGCTTTTCATTATCCACAGTATATAATTGAACAACTAAGTCGTGTGCTTCTTCAGGGGATGACATTTTAAAGCATGGTAGTAACAGACAGATAACCCAATAAGTAACAGCACTTATGTTCGTGAACAAATACCCTGGAAGACATTCAGCTTTTCATTTTTTATCTTTCTTTCACTACAAATATTCAGAGATGACAGTAAGTTTATTATCAGTTATGCAATTTACCCAGGCTTGATAAAACATTGTAAAAAAGATACAAGACTACACTTTAGCTATCAGCTATCCATTAGCCTACACACAAGAAAACATCTCAATTTATATCATATATAAGGTAAAGTAACTTTATCCTTAAAATGGCTGCACAAAAATGCCCAACTGAAGCAACAGGAGAAAAACAGTGTCTTCTTAATTTCATATCCACTATTGTTTGGCCTCATTACGCACTCACAACATCACGATCAGCTATAAAGATGTAAAAACACTTGGTCAGATAATTTTTTTTCATGAACAGATTATGTCCCTATTATTACCAGTCCTAATCGGTTTCAATCTGATATTGGCACATACTTGTTCATAGTGCATTTTCACCACTCCGAGTTAGACTCAAGTTCATGTTTCAAGACCTGTTCAAACTGATGAATATAAACAAGTGAATGATTGACTGCATGGAAAAGTGGGAAAGGAGAGAGTAAACCAGGACTTCTTTGTTGGAGAAAACAATGTAACAGGCACAATTCAAAAAGCTGTTATATTGCTTCTTGTAAGTATACTTTGTGAGGGAATAGTACTAATGAATTTATTTACTCATTTCCCTTTCAAACATAAAGTTATTTCTTTATACTGGCAGAAACAGCTACTGTTCAGACCTCTCCACAGTGCACTGGGCTTGGCTGCATGCTACTAACCTCAAAACAGACACCCTTCCAAATCAGAGGGGAGAGTAAAAGGCAACAATACCTCTCTCAGTTAACAGCGGTCATTTATTTATTCATCTTAAAAACACTAAAGATTGCAAGACAGGTTATGTAGACCATGCCTCTCTCTGATACAGGTAAATCTGGAACATTTTGAATTCTATTTCATACCAAATCTAAGGAGATTTGGAAGCCAGAAATTGTGAGGAGAAAATTTAGTAGAAGGACAACAAACAGAAATAAAAAGCAAAAGATTCCCTTTCTGTACCACTGCTAGCACGAACATATTTTAGGACCATGATCCTTGCTGCAGAAGGAAGTTTGTCCAAAGAAGTGGAGGTCAAGCCTAGAGTGACACAGTTAACTGAACGACCAAACAGAGTTTTACATACTTCTTTTATGGTTGCTGGCACTGGTTTTGGTCTAGAAGCCTCTAATAAACAAAGAGAGCTCTGATCCTTTCTGGAGCTATTCATATATGATTAAGATCCAACAATACAGCACTCTGAGCCACTGCGCTATGGAATTATTGGATGCTTCCTGAAGGAATCATTTTTGGTGAAAGGGGAGAAGAAAAGAAGAAGGGAATTTTCCCAGTCAGGTCAATCCGACTAAGACAGCACTTTTCTCACATCTGATGTGCACTGTACTCTCTTAGGAGTTTTGAAACTTTGGAAAGATGACGACTGAGGTATGGAAAAGAGGAGTGAACTATGGCATCAGCATCTCAAGTACAAAGTATTTTGAAGACAGAATAAAATTAACTTTCAAGGCAAGGAAATTAAATTGGCTGTTGCAATCCATATTGCAAATGACATACAAATGAGCAATCACCACTGCAAATTGGATAGCACCCTTCATAGATATGGTTAAAAAATTTGCAGTACCACAGTCAAAAATACAGACTTCCTTACTGTGATATATTTGAAAAGAGCAGAAGATGTATGGGTAGGTCCATAGAAAAAAAAAATTATGTCAGAGAATGAACACCTGGTTCCTCAAAAGTAATCTTTCTATTTTGACACCAATATACTTCACATAACCTAGAAGAATTAAAGACCTGTTTGAAGTTAGAAGAGCATGAACATGACACACCATTTGGAGGAGTATTTACTTTTTTCAACAGACATACATTTTAAGCACAGGTGATAGATTCAGATCCACAGGAATGAACGGAGGCTGGAATGTCTAGACAACCAGGAAAGCATAACACAGGTGTGACAACTCTGCTTGACTATCACATTCCAACATTTTCAGTATAAACTAAGTAACCTTTATAATCTATTGATATGAAAGTAGAAGAGGGAAAACATACTTAGCTTTGTCTACTACAAATGTCTACTCCTAATTATTTATTTTGGAAGCTAACTTTATTTTTCATATTTAGGTTGGATGCTTTCAAGTCCACCTGGGGATGGCTCAGCTTTCTGGCTATCCAGTAGACTAGTTTTCAGTTCAGAAACACTTTAAATTCTCTGTCAGTGACTTAGCCATATTGCTCATACTTGAATGCTTTTTATGTGGCTGCCCTACCGGACAGCAGGTGATTTTTGCACAAGAGAAAATCTTTCTATTTGACAGTCACACTCACTTCCTGAATCCCTTGCCAATGTATGTACGCTATGACTCCTCATGTACAAATCAAGAAAAACACAGTATTGTTCCTCAGACGACTGTTGAAAACCAACAACATACACCTGCACCAACAGCCAACTAGCAACAGCAGAAAAGTCAAGGTGAAAACAAAGAGAATCGACAAGGTAGTAATCCCAGAACAAAAATCTCCAATCAGTATTTGCAATAAAAGGGCATTTGCAACTAATCTTTTACTATAAAAGAGAACACCATCCTCTATAAAGTATTCAGTTTTATAGCTCTATAATGTCAGATGCCTATTAAAAAAATCTTGAACTACTGCATTTTTGTACACAAGGCTATTAAAAGGTATCTACTCCTTAAAAATATACCATAAAAAAATATAAGGAACAAGCATTTTTCACCTCTGTTTTAATTCAGATAAGGAGGTTTCCTCCAATACTAAACACAGTTCACAAGAAAAATACTGAGATTTGCTTTGGAGATGTCACCTGCAGCTTACACTTAAGGACTACATGGCAAGTGATTTAGGTACAGTTTACCCATTTTGGAGTTAAAGTTACAGAAAGGGAAATTTTATTTTCACTATCACACATCTGCAGTATAACACATCCGGCAAACATCTTACTGGTAAAATCTTCTTCAATAATTAATGTTTGACTATTCCTATCCTAATTTCATCAGTGTCACAAAACATAATCTCAAATTAATCATTAGCTTTCACCAACAAACTAAAAATGCATTAGAGCACATTTATTATTACAAATCCATGAAATGACAATTTAACAAATTCATTAGACTAGTACAAATCACAGAATCACAGAATTGCTCAGGTTGGAAAAGACCTTCAAGATCATTGAGTCTAACCTCAACCTAACCCCTTCTCTGACTACTACCTAACTACCCTAACTCTAACAACCCACCACTAAACCATGTCCCTGAGCACCCCATCCAAACGATTTTTAAACACATTCAGGGATGGTGACTCCACCACTTCCCAGGGGAGACTGTTCCAGTGCTTAACAACCCTTTCTGTAAAGAAGTTTTTCCTGATATCCAACCTTAACCTTGCCTGGTGGAACTTAAGGCCATTTTCCCTTGTACTGTCACCTGTCACCAGTGAGAAGAGACTAATCCTGCTCTTGCTGCAACCTCCTTTCAGGTATTTGTAGAGAGCAATAAGGTCTCCCCTCAGACTCCTCTTCCCCAGATTAAACAGCCCCAGCTCGCTCAGTTGCTGCTCATAGGGTGTCTTTTCCAAACCCTTCACCAGCCTTGTTGTCCTCCTTTGGACCAGCTCCAGCACCATAATGTCCCTTCTGTATTGAGGTGCACAAAACTGAACGCAGTAAATTTTTGCAGCTATAGAATGGGAGGTAAGAAGTTGGTCCCTTTGGAAAACTAACAGTGGGTCATTCCCTAGGACTGACTTTTAAGGTAATTAAGAGAGGCAGGAGTCTGGACAGCAGCTCTCTCCCATGACATCTACAAAGTTGCAGTTCATTAAGATTATTGCTAACCTCAGAACCTGGTCTGACAGACCAAAACAACATACTGACACTATTTAGAGTTAAGGACAAAGGCACATATTTTAATGGAAAGTAAGCAGTTAGGCCAGCTTCTGTGTACTGCTAACAAGCAAATGGACATAGTGGCACCTGTGCTTTTGAAACTTGCCCTACAGGCGTACACGGGTGAGATGTCTGACAGCACTCGTTTCACCACTCTTCTTCACCTATAGGAATTCTCCACTTTTCAGAGTTGTCTGTACTGCAAAACTACCACACATATAATTGTGTGACAATTAATTTTCAGTAATTTCATTATCCTCTGGGTTTTGGAACATTTGTTTTGTTCTGTTCTGGTGATTGAGAAACTGATTTTTTTACATTAGCCTTGAAACAAAAGATGAATTATCTTAAAGTTTGTTGCTACAGATTATGATAATTAAATTGTAAGCATCATACTGGTACATTGCAACTGTACAGTTATGCTCAGCTTCTTGATCAGGTTTTTTTCAGAAAGCCCTACCCCTTCCTGATTTAAGTTCAAAGTCATTGTAAATGTCTGACTGAACTTGTCTAAAATACATGTGCAGGGCAGAGCTTTCACTTGGAGAGCTGCCAGCCCACCCTTGGCTCCCAGTCACAACTGAATATCCAGCTGTAGCTAGGATGAAGAATGAGATTTTGGCATATCTTCAGGAAAAAATTTACTCCAGACTCCAAGGGCAAAGGATCACCTTCTCTACTTTGACTGGCCAAATGGAACAAGGGGGCCAAATTTTGTCTTTAATGGCCATGAGCTCAGTTTGCTTCATTTGCTATTCAAACTTCACTGTCGTAGTAAGAGTTGTGCATGTGACTCATGTACAAAGACCAGTGGTGCAGGACTGAAGCCTTCCACAAACATATGGTGACCGTAGCTCTAGATGCAGAGATGGAAGTAAAAAGAGCTACGAGGACTACACAGTTGTTTGACTTCTCTAATGTTTTCTCTCCACCCTAATAAATTTCAAAAGAAAGCCCAGGAATGTAGGAATAGGTAAAGAAATAATGACTGATGGAGGCAACAGCAGCAAAAGGCAGACATGTTTCATTAGGAACATGTCAAGACAGAGGGAAAGATGTAGAACTTGAAGCAGAAAGTTCAGATCATTATTAGTTTCAGAATAGTTCTCTTCATTCAAAATTACAAGAGGCATTACATGAGGCATTACTGTATAAGAACTCCACCTTCCATTACAGATACTCATTTATCTCCAGTGTTTCCCATTCATTTCAGAAGTCTACTAAAAGCTCTCATTCCAGCCTGTATTTTGGGATACAATCCAGAGGTTAAAAAAAATTTTATTCTGCCAGTGGCACCAAGGTGTTACAAGAATACCATACTACTCTCTGTCTTCCAGATCCACCTTAATCTGAAAAAGGTTCAATGTGAGCAGAGATTTTATGATTCATGATAGTTCAACAATACCACTACCAATTACAAATCATCGTAATGACATTTTCTGAAAACATGGCTTATAAAAAAATATAGTAACATTTACCATCCTCATATGCAGTTACAGGATCTACTATTCAGCTATCAGAATACTTAGAATCATACAGAATAATTACAGAGAAGGTAAAACATTCTAAGCATAACATTAAAATTAATATTTTTTTTTCCTTTTTTATAAGTATGAGCATGAACATCCATAAGCACTATGAGTTCAGCAAATTTGGTTTATGTAAATAAACTGCTATATTGCTTTCTTTCTTTCATTTTAAGGTCATATCTACCTTGGGTACTACTTATATAGGCATAAATAAGCTCTAGGTAGATACAAAATACAATAAGGACACCAGATCTCTTTCTCAAAAAGAATTGTTGGATTCTAGAAGGCTTTTGTGCAAGAACACCATATGACAAGAGGTATATTAATGAAGGAAATGTCATATATCCCTGTGAGCTAAATATTATTTTCCCAGTTTTACAGATGGAAAGCTGAAAGTAGAAATTCAAATCCTCAAACTGGCAAGTTATTTCATGAAGTCTTTGATTACCAGTTGTAAGCAGTCCCACCCAGGTGAGTAAACACTTCTGACTTGCAAGCAATTTTTTCCAATTCTTCCTACCCATCCCCTTCCTCATCCCCAGTGTGTTGGAATAAGCTCAACCAGGTAATGGAAAAGCCAGAAGGAAAACAACACTTCTTTTTAGGAACTGACATCAGCTCAAACTTTTTCTTTTCTGAGTCTCCTAAAATAGCCTAAAATAGATTCACCTACAAAATGGGCTCTGGCAGCACCTGAATCTTGCTCATCTTGTGACCCCAGAAAGGGAATGAGTTGAGTTGCTGAGGAGCTGTGACATGATTCTGGGTTTTCCTTGTCTTTTGGAAAACATGGGGAATTATTAATGCTTATCATCTAGATCTTGAGCAAATTCCATATAAAGGAGTGAATACCTCCAAGCTCTCAGTCAGTTAACTGACCAAAAGTTAGACATTCAGGCAGGTAACAACAGAAAAAGGTGCAGACGATTGGTTTGCTCTGAAGGCAGAGATAACCTGTCTCTCTCTAGACCACATATTGGGAAGCAGTAAATTATGGTAATTTTGAATCATGGAAAATTTAGAAACGTTTACTAAAATCTTTTCCCATATATATAATGTATAATGAACTATATGTTGTAAACATAATAATCTTTCTTACCTACATCTCTCAACATTTTACCTTACTCACTGTGATATGACCATATAAAGTCCTGATTTTCTTTTCCCTTCCAGATGTTTGAATACACAAATTCAAGGGGTTTAAAAGAGTAAGAACAAGTTTATACAAATGATGTTTTGTTGGCAAATATATCTCTTATTCTTATGGGTAGATTTACATATAAAGAACTACACTATGTCAAACAAATTTTGTCCCATTTCCCCACATTCAGAGCTGTATTAGGAGTCCCAGTGCTATGTATCTGCCACACAAAAGACAGCTGAGACTTCTGCTTGGCATGGAGCCAAGAAGACAAGCTACTAAAGCTTATTGACAGTGCATAATGACTGTGAATTGAAGAATCGTATGAAACCATAAACTGTCTAGAAAGAAAATGAGAAAAATAATAAAATTTGACCAAAAGGTTAATAAATTTTTATTAGTGCCTGGCAGCAGACTAGTAATAGACCATTTAAACGTGAACAGCAATGTAACTGAGTTGTGTCAGAGGTACAGTGGTGAAAAAGTCTGCAGAGAGTAGAGTACCTGCAGCTAATAAAT
>JAAGNO010010628.1:106001-121881 GCA_033439905.1 Ceryle rudis
TGAATGCTTCCAGGATATCAATGACAGTAATTACATAGCAAGCACTGCTGGCAAACTAGAACACCCTCTTTAAAATCCCAAACTATCTAAAAAGATCAAAATACACCTCTCCCCCAACCAAACTCTATCAAAACAAGGTAAAAATAGCTGTTCCATGAACAGAAAATATGCGCAGTGCAAAAGATGAATGCTTCAAGATAGAGCTATGTCTCTGTCAGTGGCTCCAAAAAGTAGTATTTTGAAATATGTCTGGCCCACTAGTCAAGAATTTTATAGCAAGCATCAGCAATAAAATTACTACTTTTTTCATAATAGATTATAAAATTAATATAAAGTATTTTGTAAGTTAGATTTTGTATTTCCTCATACAAAGAAGTTGTAGAAAGTGTTGCATTTAAACAACAAAAAAATGGTATGTAATTCAGGGATGTTTAACAAGTTCTGGGATATTCTTCTGCCTTCCAATTTGTGTTCTGTGACACTACAAAGCTAATATTAATTCATTTTCATTACTAACACATATGAGAAGTTTGTGGATGAAGAGTTTATGAACACAACTGAAGATTCTCCAAGTAAATACAAACAGAAAGTCAGAACATTAGGTGAGTATGGAAACATTAACAGTAGGTCTTTAGTGTGCTCTTCCCCCGCCAAAATGGTCTTACTGTTTACTTGTTAAGATATTTTTACATATTTATACAAAATTTAAAGATAGAAAGGAAAAACATCAAAGAAAAATGAGAAAATAATCATGGCCTGTTTATCCCTCTTCATTCTTTTCCCTCTCCTACTCAACTGAGTGCCTTTCCTGTGCTTACGCTGTTCTGATCTTTCAAATCCACCCAACTGGACAAGAACCATCTGCTGCAGCACCACAGCCCACAAGGCCAGGAATAGCATGGAGAACTATAACATCACTTAGCCCACAAGCTGTTTTCTCACGACTGCTTAAAATGTGTCCAAGAGCCAGGTCATGCTGCCTTTTATCTCCCACAGAACAGATTGCAGTGACTCAGAATCCTTCTGGGTCCGAAGAAGTATGCTGGGCCAACTTGATGCTGCTGTACACAGAACTAATTCACCCCTCTTATGGCCATTCTGCCAACCCTATTTTCAAATCATTTATAAGTGTTCTGGCATACAGCTATGACAAATAAGTGCCTCTTATCAGCAGAATTAAGTGAAACTTTGGGACTTTCATTAAGAACAGATGTGTCAGTTTAATACTGGACAACTCAGTTTTGTTAATGAGTATTTGTTAAATGATGATACATCAAACTACACCAAATACTACAGTGGTATCACATAAACACATTTTCCTTGAAGTTCTTAAGGACCTCTTAGAACAAAATTTGGAGTCCTAACACCTTGCTGTGCTACAGCAGGGTTATTTTAGTGATTTGAATAACCCATTCTAGGTCAGTAAAGTATGCACATATTTATGTCAGTCAACTTCTATAAAAATGATACAAACAAGGGAAGTAGTTCCTGCCATAGAGAGAAAAACTTTAAATAATAAAAATTAATACACTCTGCAACAGAACTTGGATGGAATTTTAAAATATACTTCCTTTTTGTTTCCTGCTTACTATGTAGTAGAACTTATTTTGGCACTGAAATTGTAGTAAGAAAAATGTTTATATACTGAGTTTCCCTTATGTTCTCCTCATCTTCTCCCTAAACACACAAACAGGTAAGACACAGATACCAATGAAACTGGAAAAATAAAAAAAAGCCCAATCAACTTCTCAAATATTTTCTAAACCATTTTCTTAAAAAAGATCCAGGTAGCACCTAAAGTGGACAGAGGGACTTTTCTATTGGTATCTTAATATGGAAGCAACTGAGATATGAAATCTTCATACAGAAAGACAAGCAAGCTAAATAGCACTGCCTTCTTCCTTGGTATTCTTCATGTTCTGTATATAACAGGCTCACTACAGTCTCTGATAATATTCGAATGATGGCAGTATCAAAACTGCATTGAGAACATCTGATTAAAACTTTTGTATTATACTAAAGTTGGAGAAGAATGAATTGAAGTATAGGAACGTTGAAATGCCTTGTTTCACTACTTCAAAAAAATATTTCAAAAGCCAGTATAAAATTCTGGAACATCACAGTAAGGTAGCATGAACAAGCTTATTTCAATACAGTATCACCACTAGTGATAGCTCAGGAACCCAAAAAAGGATGCAAGGAAAAAAACCAAGGAAGCTATTTCCCAAGCATTTGTGATGTCTGCTAAAGGACAGAAGAAAGGTGATAAGCAATCAGTAAGAGTCTGGGAAGTCACAATGCTCTGTACACCTCCACTGCAAATTGCAAGCGTGCTTTTTACTCTTGAAAGGGATTCCAGCAGTACCAAACAGATAACTTTGTTGGCTGCTAGTCAGTCTTTTGCTGTTGACAGGTGTTTCCTTAGTAAACAATAAGCAATAGAGCTTGGTTTGTAGACCAAAAAAAGGATAAGACTTGAAGCACAGCTAGCTAACTTGAATATAAATGTCAGGAATATGGGAAAACCTCTTCATCCAGGACAAGTGGGGAGAAAAGCACATTGGTGGTCATACCTCAGACAACAATGTTCTTGTTCCAACCCAGATATCTGTTGTCCTTTAACACAAGGTACCTGTCTCTTTAAGGGATCTAAGCAGCCTTCTCCTTTCAAAGGTAAAAATAATTTGGTGCTAATGACAAAATAAGTTTAAATGTCTGTGCTTACAAATGAACTGAACACCATGGGTCACAAAGTAAGAAGTTCTTAGGCAATGGGTTGCAAGACAGAAGGATGCTCTGCATGAGACCTTGTCTACACCAGCACTACAGAAGGATTCAGAGGGAGAGTGCAACACAGCCAGCAGACCAAAAGCAGACAGTTATTGTGCTACCCAAGCAATTACTTCTGTGCATTGGCTTTCTCTATCTATAGGCAAGTATCTCGAGCTCAGAGGAGTTTATTTTCTCTTCTGAAGGCCCTGATGCTCTGAAAATGACTGCTGAGTCTCAGTAACTACCACAAATGCTGTGAAAATGAAGAAAGAATTGTTCATAGACACTGTGTCCTCTCCTGCTCCCTTTGAGGGCAACTTAAAGTTCAATGTGAGAAGCTCTGTCAGGTTATATTTGCTTACAAACTGCTCATGCAACAGCAGTACGACTGAGTGCAAAAGCTCCCAACTGAGAATGAAGAGCTCTTAGATGAAAAGAGAGAAATGTCAACCTGAAGAGACTGGGCTTTTTTTTTTTGATCAGAATATCCTCATGGAAACTCTCCAAGATCTCAGATGTGAGACCACATCTTTTTGAGCAAGAGTTCAGGAGACATGTAAATTATTTGCACAGAAAAAAACAACATAAACACACACTGAAACTGCATGAGACAAATACCAGCTGTGAATGAACAAATCAACTTTTAAAAAACCAAGCTACAGAAATTAAGGCCAACATTTTTCACTTATTCTAAGCTCCAAACATTCGTCATCTGATTTGTCAAAGTTCTTTGCATTTTATAGCACTTTCCAGATTCAAACAAAGTGCCTACTGAGTCTTTGATTGACAACATTTAAGACAGAAGAGTTCTCTCAAGTTAGGTAGCAAGAAAAGACAACTGGAAGAACACACAATAAGGAACCACTCTAGGTTACACTGAACTTTTGGGCATTAGACAAAAAAGTCTCTAATGAAGGCACTCAGATGGAGAAGCATTCAATTACTTCAACCATATACTTTGTGCATTGCATCTTCCCACACTGTTCCTCTTCATTTCTCCAAGGATCACAAGCAAAGCCCATGATTACAGCAAGGCTTTTAAGCACATACTGAACTTCATGTATTTAAACTGTCCCATCAGCAGTTAAAAAGATATTGAAGAGTTTTAAAGACGAGATTGGACTCTTACCATCTCTAAAAATAAGTCCTTGTTTAAGAGCTTTGCTGAATCAAGGCTTAAACAAGTATTACTAACAGCCGATCCCCAAGAGAATCCTTGCTGTATCTTACTCTTTTCCCTTGCCACAGAAGAATCTGCATGCACTTCAGCCTGCCTGATGGCCCATTTTTGGCTCTCCAGACACAAAGGAAGCTGCAGAAAGAAGGTGATATGCAGGAATGTCAAGAGCACTACATCACATGACTGATATGAATATCTCAGCAATATAGAATGACAAAAATAATCAAAAACAAATTTAGGCCAAATTTTTTCAAATGAGATGCCTACAGCTAGATTCCTAACCCAGATTATTTTTGATGGGAAAAATAAAATCAGTTATTCACTACTTTATTCCAATGAAATGACCCAGGGAAGCACCCAAAAGCATGTGGTGACTTTCTGTTTTACACCTGTGTGCAGCCCACCATTATAGCTACTTGAAACCAAATCTGAGTAGCTAGAAAGAGACTTTCAAAATATTCTCTAAAGCGAGTTCTGAACATGAAAACAGAAAAAAAGTATGGACATTCCTTGTAGTACACAATTTTGAATCATTTTCTCGTCTCTTGATTGATGTTTTTTGGGAATATGATTGTAAATCATTCAGGCAAAGAAAACATTTCCATAGATGGGCAAATCACCCCACAGCTGAAATGCATCCACACAAAAACTAAAAATAAAACAGAATTATGCATCCAGATAACATGTTATCTATTACAAAGAACAAAAAGAATGCAGCTCATACTGAACGTAAAACATAGCATGTCTTAAAGGGAGAACACACCATCCTACATGCTACCAACCAACAACGTAAGACCAACAATTACAACAACAAAATGGATTATACAAAATCCACTCAGAAATGGGTCCACGCACGACTTGAATAAAACTGGTCACTGCCATTTCCTGTTGATGCAACAGATTAGTGAGGAACAGAAACCTAAAGAGTACCACCAAGATCCTATCTCATGCACTCCTGGAAGCCACACACACAGGGCAGAACCTTAGTACAGGTTCCAGAAAAGCAAGTAATAATCTCAAAATAATTCACTGAACAATCAGAAGCCAGAGATAAAAAACTCTTCTTAACGTGGCAATACTGACCACTAAAAGTCATTGACCAACAATCATCTCTGCCTGGCACAGTCAGGATGATTCTTTAACCAGATGCAATTGCAGAAGATGAAAGGGTTCATAGATGTGAGAACAGTTCCTCCTTAAAAACAATCATAAACTCATAGAATCATAAAATGGTGAGGGTTGGAAGGGACCTCTGGAGATCATCAAGTCTAATCCCCCTGCCAACACAAGAACACCTAAGCCAGGCCACACAAGAACAGATCCAGGCAGGTCTTGAAAGTGTCCAAAGGAAGAGACTCCACAACTTCTCTGGGCAGCCTGTTCCAGGGCTCTGTCACTCTCACAGTAAAGAAGTTTTTCCTCATGCTGAGGTGGAACGTCCTGTGTCTCACTCTGCTGCCATTACCTCTCGTCCTATCACAGGGCACCACTGAAAAGAGACTGGCCCCTTCTACTTGACACCCACCCTTCAGATATTTCTAAACATTAGTCCCAGAGCTCTCAGCCTTTCCTCATAAAAGAGATGTTCCGCTCCCTTAATCATCCTCGTAGCCTCTGTTGGACTCCTTCTAGTATTTCCCTGTCCCTCTTGAACTGGCGGACCAGAATTGGACAACAATATTCCAAATGTGGTCTCCCTAGTGCAAAGTAGATGGGGAGGAGAACCGCCCTCGACCTGCTGGCCACACTCTTTATGCACCCCAGGATACCACTGGCCTTCCTGGCCACAAGGGCATATTGCAGTTCTATGGATAACTTATGGTCCACTAGGACACCAAGGTCCTTCTCCGTGGAGCTGCTTTCCAACAGGTCTACCCCTAATCCATACTGGTATATGGTGGTGTTCCTACCGAGGTGTATGACTCTGCACTTACCCTTGTTGAACTTTATTAGGTTTGCCTTTGCCCAGCTCTCCAGTCTGTCCAGATCTTGCTGGATAGCAGCACAGCCTTCCAGTGTGTCAGCCACCACTCCCAGTTTAGTATCATCAGCAAACTTGCTGAGGGTACACTCCATCCCTTCATCCAGGTCATTGATGAAAATGTTGAGTAAGACTGGACCCAGAACTGACCCCTGGGGAACACAATTACTCACAGGTTGTCAGCTGGACTCTGCACCACTGATCACAACCCTTTGAGTTCTGTTGTTCAGCCAGTTCTCAACCCATCTCACTGTCTGCAATCCTAACCCACACTTCTGAGTTTTCCCATGAGGATGTTAAAGGAGACAGTATCAAAAGCTTTGCTGAAGTCAAGGTAGACAACATCCACTGCTCTCCCTGCATCTACCCATCCAGTCACACCATTATAGAAGGTGATCAGATTAGTAGATGGCTATCAGATTTCAATATTAATGGAGCTACTGTATTCATGTTCTCAGACATTTTTCTATATTGGAAAACCCAACCCTATTATTTTAGGAAGGAGTGTGTTTTTCTCCTTCATACACAAATGCACATCTATCTACATAAATACGGCTCCTCACAGAGCTAAGTGGGAAAATTCTCTCCCTCCTACAATTCCTTTTTTCACCCCCAAATATCATATTATACATAATACCAATTTACACATGTATAGGGGAATAAGTGACTTCAGAGACTGTTATACCTGAAATGTTTGTAATATTCCTAATAAAGTGCCAATTTTAGGATAGCCCACATACTTGAGCATTTGCTTCACTTCCATCTGCCAAAAAAATGGAATATGACCAGTATTTTGTGCCTAGCATTATTTATTGATTCTTATTTATAACTGGAATTACTAAAAAATTTATCAGGAGGAAATGCACTTTGAAACATAACTTATGGAGAGAAACAACTTCTTGACTGTTTTTCACCACATCTGTTTTCTCTTACATGAGCTGTACACAATGTGTCACAAATAGACAAAAACTCACTGAAGAAAACATAAACATCTAAACCCAAATACAACCACATCAAACTGATCTAGTTAAATGAGACTGCATGTAATTTTTTTTTCCCCCAGCCAATATTCCCAGTGCCTACCTTTCCCTTAGTGAAACTATCCACCTGCTTATGAATACGGGTCCTTTAAAGGGAATATATTTCCCCCACACAAAGTACAACCAAACTGTGAAACTGACTGCCACAGAACTATATGGGTGCCAGAAGTATAAATATATTTGACAATGAACTGGATAAATTAATGGAAGAAGCATTCTTTTAAGTGGAAAAGTGTGAATGCAACCTGCACAGTTACAAAGTCTCTAAAGATACTGCAAACTGTGAGAGATAATGAGTGAAGGATCACTGTATACCTCACATGTTCTTACAACACAAAAGGAGGCCAAGCCAACCATGGTCAGAAAAGGGCACTGGTAAAAATGAGTCTTTGGTGCGACCCAGTGCAGCAGCTCTTACAGTCTTGTGAGCAGCGCGTCTAGTCTTGCCGTTCCAAATTAAAGCTTTTATTCAAAACACAATCTCCTTTATGCCATTTTAGGAATACAGAAAAGTTGTGAGGAAAACAAAATGAGGATTAATGCAAATTAGTATGAATGTTACAAAATTAAGAAAGTTGCTGTGAATTTTGATCAATAAAAAAGATTTAAAATATATCCCAATTAAATGTAAAACACTTTACATTTTCTTGCAAATCAAAACACCCATCTTGTACCTATATTCATAACATTTGAGTGTTAATCATCTTCCAAAACAAATCACTATTTAGAATTATTTTAAAAATACTGTCAATAATCAAAAGTCATCTTTTCCATAATGCAACTTGATGATGAGATGTTTCTGTAAATACAACCTCCTCCAATTTAAAAGACTGAAAATTATTAGTGAAAATACTAATCCATGGAAGCCAACCACAGATTTCTACCAATGCAAATTAATTATAAAAATTCCAAATTAACTGGTAGGCTAAACCATCAAGAAGTATAAAAATCCCTACATTTCCGGAGAAGATTGCAAGGTTGAGCCAAATGAAGTGATATTGTGATAGGGTGCCATTCATTTATGAGTGTTTTTGCAGGGAAGGAGGAAACAGTCCTGAGGTATCGCACACTAGTACCTAGGCTGCTACATGATTAGCATGGCAGCTTCTAGCTTTCTATCACATACCATTCTGTCTTATTAACTTTACTTTGGTTAAAAACAACATTAATATGTGCTTTAACCTTGTACTCTGTATAGTTGCCTGTTGGACTTGACTTTCAGATGCTTTCTGCATGTAGGATATTCAGCATAGTGTCAAAGGCCATAAATAGTTTAAACGTCTCCCAAAGAAAGACAGAGCTGAGCTACAAACCAAAGTGGAGGGACTCATGCACACAACACAGCCTTGGCAGTCAGCAAAGTTCAGACCTCCCAAACTTCCTGGTTGTTTTTCCTCTTGCTTTGGATACAGAAATAAAAGGAAAACAAACCTAAATGATTTAAATTTACAGACTGCTATTGGGTTTATTAGTAGTCATCTTTCTGTCAGTTATGGGAAGATTATTTTCACATGATGAGTAACAGAACTAAATCTTACCTTGTTTTCTCCAACAAGCTTGGGAATCAACCAATAGAAACATTAATGTACTTTTGCAAGATGGAAGCATAGGACTGCTCACCACATTCCTTGACCATAACTCCACTGTGTTCTAATATTTTTCTAGCTTTGAGTGGTGCATGAGCATAAAAACTAAGGAGACTGAAAGCCTGTGGCTGACAGAGATTTTAGGGACAGTGAGGGTGGCATGGGGGCAAGTATTGATGGGTCTATGATATATTGAATTTTTTTGTGTATTAATCTTATGCACTGACAGAAGGAAACAAAAAGTCTCATTAACATTCCACAAGCGCAGCCAGGAATGTATGTCCTTTCTATGGCACAGAAGTGTTGCTATATTGGGATGATTTAACCCAAAACAAAATATACATTGACCAACATACCAGCTCCAGTTGACATAAGTGGTTGAGCAAAACTCCTGTTCTTATCATAGTCTTAAAATGATGTTTAGTAACCATGCCTTTTATTCTCTTACTATAATTTCCATATGGCTTCTTCAGCACAGTTTCACATCACAGTTTTTGTGAATCACAAGCATTTTTTATCATCAGAATGGCTTTTCCAAATCACATACAGGTGAATCATGAAACATCATGAAGATATACCTGCAGAAACCAAGATCCTAATATACTCCAAAATACATTTTTTAATTAAAAAGCTCACCTGGGAATCAACAGAATTGCCTATCTTGATTTTCCAGGAACACTCTACAGGATATGGAAGTACTCCATATTTTGAGACTGTTTTTTAGTAGATCTAACCCTTGTTGTGCCACTGTGATGTGTTTTGAATTAAATATTTCTGCAGTTAGCCTATTCCCAGCAAGGACAAGCGCATTTCCCTGTCTGTAACATGTCTATAACTCTTACTCGATCTACCTTTGAGAAGTAGGAAATACTTCAATGAAATTATTTTAAAACTCAAAGCCTTATAAACGAAGTTGGTATTGTGAACTAAAGTTGTACTTGTGAAGAAGACACGTTTGCTGAAAATGGTCCAATGTAATGAAATTCTGAACGTATAACCTTCAGCTAAACAGAATAGCTTTTCACATACTGGAAGGAGACAGTGGCATATTTCAGCAATGTTCTTTATAAAGCGTTTCTATCACCATGAAGCATATCACTAGAGTCAATGCAATGAGATCAGATTGAAGTTCATTGAGTTAAACAGAGATGTAAATTATCTTTGTTTTCAGAACGCAAGGTTAGTTAGGCTGTATTTTCACATTAACATTTGGAGAGAACTCCAAAATCCTGGCATCGCAAATGACATCTAAGTTTCAGGTCCTGTGATTTATCCTTCTCTAGTACACATAAATTAGTGTGTGTAGATGAAACCCTTTCACTTCAGCTGAAGTATATAATGTAAAATAATTTTAGCTGACAGATTATTTTTCTTCACCTGTTTTAAAAATCAATTTACAAGTCATTATGATTTTATTCAGCATTGAAACGTATATACATATCCATAGACATTCCCATCTATTTGGCAGAAAGTAAGACAGAAAACAGCTGCATAGGAAGTATAGTGCATTTGCTTATTACATGTCTGCATTCAACAGGCAAACCTATACCTAATAATAAATACTGAGTGAAAATAGAATGAATACAACTGTAGATGGTGGGTTTGATCACAAGCCACATAGGCTTTACTGAAGCTCACAGTTAGGTGCTTCCATTCCTCAGTTCCTTCTGTATGTGGGTAGGATTAGACCTTTCCATCAGACTCAATAGCACTGTTCAAGTTTATCTGGTCCAATAATGTCAGTGTAGCCTTTTGAATAGTGGAAACCATAATTGAAGTTGCTCATATATAACTTGCAATGACTTTTGTTCAATTATATTATTAATGGAATGGGTTTAATATTCAAATTGGGACAAATAAAAGTTTGAAGTAACACATTTGTTAAAAACATTAATTTTACCATGGTGTTCCATGCAACCCATGGAAATAATAGCATATTATTCCACCATATTTCACAGCAGAGTCAAACATCAAAATACCTTCCCCTGAAGTTTATATAAAGGCCAGAGAGAGGCAAGCACACAAAGTATGTCATTAGCTATACTGGAATTATTAATGGAATAGATGCAGCAAAGACCTTCTAAAGATAAAAGCATCCTGTCCCTGGAACTTTGCCTAAATCACAGTCATATTTTCATATTTGTCAGCATGTAATCAAAGGATTGCCTTCATAATGTTAAATACAAATTGTGTTCCTTCTGTGCTTCAAAGAAAAGTGGTTTCAGTACAGTGTGCATCTTGCTAAGAGAGATCTACAGATTCAGTTTAAATTTAAAAATTTGTATTACTTCAGGGTAAAAACATGGGGCCAATAATCATACAGAAATCAATTTCTTACAAGTGAATCGGTTCCTTTTTCTAGTATCTATGTTTGAGAAGCATTGTATTTACTAATCAAAGAGAAAGAAGTTTTATAATATAAACTTAAGTGGAGTAAATCTAAGTCTTGCATAGTCAACAGCAAAAGAATGTTAAAAACTTCAACTTAGAATGTTAACTAGACTTGGCCTTAGAATTCTTTCTGTAAGAAAAGTAACTGAGCTAGAAAGGGCAGTTATGTCAATCACTGACTTGACAGACTGACAGTTATGTCAGTTATGACAATTTCTGGTCTTACAGACAATTCACAGAGTTTCTGTACAAATTCAGCTATTATTTTTGAACTCGAACCAAACTTTAAGCAAGATATCTGGTCTAGTTTTAAAAACTGCAGAAGCTTCAACACAGGAACAATTCACCACAGAACAGAGTTTCCATACATCAGAGTATCATGCTGACAATTTGTGCATTTGCCTGGACCATGACAAATTCAAGATAGTTTACATCATCTGAGAACTAAGCTCAATCAAAGTGCTGTGCGTGAAGTATGTTAAGTGGGCATAGACTATGACTGTGAATGAACTGACATGTAGTAAGTTCATATCCCACTGCAATTACCATTCCCCCTGCCGCAAGCACTTACTGGAGCATGGGAAATTTTTTCTGCATTTAAGTCCCTCACCATTACACTGCAAATCCTCTTCTATTCAAAATCTTCCAAGTATTTACTTACAGAGGACAGTACTGTATTTTCTGAATGTTTTCTTTGATCAAGACACATATCTTAACTCATAGCAATGGATTTTTTTTTTCACTCTTAATACTTGACTTTAAAAACCTGGCTCAAGATCTGCTAGAAGTGGGGACAAAAACCACTAGAAAGTACTTGGACATTTGAAGGCAATGTTTTCTTTACCTGAACTAGGAATGGCAGTTATAGTCTTTGGTACTCAAAGTAAGCCTTGCTTGTCACCATTGCCCAAGGAAGTCTGCTGTCTTAAGGCAAAGCTAAAGCATCAGGGAGAAGATAGAAATACCAGTGTTACAAACCTCATCTCACTTTGTCTGTGCTTTTTCCTATTACTGTGATTGCATATCAAGTGAAATAATACACTTAAGTAGTATTCTTCCCTTTCTACGTAACCTCCTTGTTAAAAGGGAAAAAAAAAATATATATATATATATATAATTGCTGGCATATAGTAAACCTTCAAATCTCTTTTGGATTTCTTTTCCAGATACTGCAACAGTGAGCTATTTTCTGTCCTCCCACTCTCACCCAGAAGTAATGTCTGCTTGTCACTTAGATAGCTGCTCATGATATAAGTAGTAATGAGTTGTTGATTTCAAAATTTAATTTATTGCCAAGACTAGAAGCAATAAGCAAAATTCTATTTGACTACGAGCAGTCAGCAGATTAAACACCACCACAAACAAGCCTGTAGCCTTGAAGTGTAACTTAGCCACATCTTGTATCTCTTCTGCTTTACACCACAAGCCTTTACATAATAGATGTCTAATAAAGCTGCAATTTCTCTACACTGGCCTGGGTATCTATACCACTTGACATAATACCATTGAACTGTTTCTTGTTTGTTACATCAACAATTCTTTTTATTATTAGCAAATTTGGAGTACACTCGGTGACACACTTCAACTGACGCTATTCAAGCTGGCACAAAAGCATGCTTTTCTCTAACACACACCTTTTTGAGGGGCCTGCAGTCTGACTTTCAGCTACAACAGTGAAAGGACTTTCTGCATCGAAGAAGACTTAAAGAACACACCCAGGTGCAAGGATACAGGACTTGGAGGACTCATACTATGGGTTTTGAAAGGACTTATTCACTGTTATGCACCTCTGTCAATGTCAGAGCTCCCGTGAGGGAAGTGCAATGTCAACTATCCTCATAAACTGGGACTATTTACAGCTAGAAATAATTAGTTCTTCAGGATTTCTTTCAAAGTCATAAGTTTATCTCAGCTCTAATATACCAGATTACATTTTTAAACTTAGATTTTCACGTTTTCCAAAATTTGTATTGGATAATACATGTTATTTCTGATCTGAACTTGAGTTGCATTTATTTGGATGTTCAAACACTTCTCATTAGGGTACAAGACTAACTGCACATTCTAGTAATATCACGAGCCTCCTGAGCTGAGGCTACATTAAGCTGCAATGCCCTCTCTAGAATTCACAACAATGCATTAAATAAAAACTGATTTTACAGCTACCTGGACCAAACCTGAGATTTTTAACTTTATTTGCAAAATAAATATATGACAAACCATGAATATGAGCAAATACATATAAAAAGTTTTCAATCTGCAGAAATTTTTTGCAGATCCAGTATGAAGGCAGACTCAGCACTGATAATGGCATACAACTCTCAGCATGGTTGTAAGAAAAACGCCCTGAGATTTACAAAACCTCTACAAGCTCTTCTAATTCAATAAACTGAGTAAGATGAAAACAGGGACAATAAAAAAACCTGAAGTGCAATATTGATGGAACATTGCCCGTCACTGCTCTCCTTTAGATGGATATCTTTTGTTTGAGCTCCCCTGTTGCTCACTGCTAGAATAAACTACCTAGCGAAGTTCCAAGCCTTCAGGTGTTCCATAGGTCAGACAGTGTTTTAAATAGCAATACAACACCACCAAGAGCATTATTAACTTTCCATTTTATTGTGAGTATCAGGATATTTGTTAATGTATTTTTTCACACCCTAGTCTCTAAAGTTATGCAATGACAAGAAAAACTCACCCGTTATATGAAATGAAAAGGGTTGTGGGAGATGAGAGTCACTTAAATAACCAGGGTTCCGTGTTCCTTACCAGGTTATGAAGGTGGATTAAAATACAGTTCCATACAAAGCATGTTGCAAATACCTACTCACAAGCAAAAAAAGGAAGTCTACACTAAACAGTGCTCTACTATCAGCGTCCTACAAAAATATAGATGGAAAAATGTTTTTTTCACAAGTGATGCTACTTGGTCATTGTCAACAGCTAGGAATCTAGCAGGATTCATTGCTCATGAATACTTCATCAAATTTTATGTTAGTTTTCTTTAAACTAGAACCAGTATTTTCTTTCTTTTCTTTTAATTGAGCTTCTGCCAGCCAACTTACTTTTGAGCATCAACCAGACCTCCAAAATACAGCAACAGACTGCTCAGACCATCTTAAAATAAAAAAGCTCATGTTGATAGGATTATGACAGCAACAAGCCTGTAGCTTTCTATTCCTGCTGGATTTTGATGCCAGAAGAGTTCCCCTAAGAGAAAAGAACTTCTTCAAAGTCCCTGGGGGAACGTTTTGCAGGAACAGAATATTTGAAATCAGGTTTGTCCACTGAATTAACAGTGTTAAAAGTCTGTTTCGAACACTGTAAGAAACACACAAAGTACAGCACAGCCAAATAACTTTATAAATCATATAATTTTCATTTCCTGAATTCATAACCACAGTGATGCAATGGAAACTTTTGTATGTTTATAAGTTAGATGACCCACAATCATTCCCTGCAGTAAGCACTTGCAATTTCTGACTATTAAAATAATTGTTATATTCTATTACTATGGTTTGCTTAAAATTGCAAGCCAGTTTTCTATTTAACAAACTGTATTACATTGGCAACAAGAATTCTTACCTTAGCCAATGGTATCGAATGGGACTAATTTTTAACATTCTTTTGGGAAGTCAAAATAAACATCCACTAAATTTTCTTTGTTTGCCATTTCAACATTCTAAGCAGGTTGGCCTTCTCAGAAATTTATGTTGGTTGTCCCCAATTAACTTTTTTCTTATTAAAATGTTTGAATTACATCCAGTTAGATTCTTTGCCTTTAAACTCCCTTTCATCTAACATTAATCTCCAATTGTTATATTTCATTTAAATGACAATCCCACATTGTATTTTAATTTTAATTTCAATTAAAATAGACTGTTCAGATTTACAGCAAAAGTCATTGATGTGGCAAATAATGAGGGGAAAAATACAAAAATCTTTACAAAACTCTACATACAAAGTCCTGTATGATAGGATCAGATATCGAAACATTGCCACATCTGATCAAGAGAGTTAGTATGTAAAGTTATAGAATATTTAAAGGAAGTGCTTTAGGTTATCATTCTGTAATCCCTCACTTCTTAAATTTCTCTCATCTCAGTATTCTTGTACTGGTTAGAGGTATAAATTAATTTGCTCTCTCAGCTTCTGCCATAGATGCCTCACCTATGTAATGAGCAAAACTTCTGAAAAGATACGATGCATATTTTCTCAGAGTTCCTCTGAAAGTAAATAAACCTATGTTTTTGTAGAATAAAACACAAAGTAGCTGCGCAAGGTTAGATTCTACTCTGTGCACTTCTAACTAGTATTCATGCATCTGCTTCACACCTTCAATGCAGTAGGTGCTTTCCAGACAGTTGAGACAGACATCCTGTTATCTTTCAGACAGCAGATCCAACTAGATGTGCCATTTAAGCAAAGTAACCACAGAATAGTTTGCTATTCTGTAACAACTGCACTATGAAGCTCAACGAATCAGAAGCAGTGAAGAAATTCTGTCTATACAATCTGCTACATCCAGTTCTTTTCATAATTAAGTTTAATCTTTGCATCCTATGTCTCACACTTAATTTGTTTAATTGGCTGAAGTCTAGAATGGCCTCCAGCTGTCTAGACCATTTAACTTAGAATGCAATCCTGCACTAGCTCAAAGAACACTGCCCCAGTTTTTACTCCCAGAGATTTACATGAGCAGTTATCCACACTGCTTTCTAGTTTGTCTTTGTAAAGTACTTCCTGTTCTACTTGTTTAATTGCTTGCCTTTTATTCTATCCCAGAATTACCTGACTACCAATGTATTGACCATAACATATACATCTGTTTCACCAAAAATTAAGGGTTTTCTTGGTGTGGATTTTTCACCATTCTGCTCTTTTATTCACTTATATGGTGTGGTTTATATCCTTTCACGATATTAACTAC
>JAAGNO010010628.1:126816-146220 GCA_033439905.1 Ceryle rudis
AAATTTACAATACCAAGAAAGAAATAGTTATCTTAGTTAACCTTTAGCTTTTTTAGGATATCACAAAATAAATTATCAAGCCTTTCTAACACTCTCCAGGCAATTTTAAACCCTTCTGTGGTCCCATCAGGAGCTGTGATATCACCAAAGAATATCTGAACTGCACCTCAGAAATTTTTGTGAAAAAATACCCAAACCAAAACCCCTAATTCACCTACCTTCGCATCTTTTATTCACATCAAGCAACTCAAAATTCTTGGAACATCCATGTTCCTAATCAGGATTGAAAATAGCAATGTTGATACTTATCCATTATTTTAAGGATAAGTAATGTAAAAAACTTAAAAGTTTTAAGGTCAGAGCTTTTCAAAGTGCTGCTGTAACACTTTTGTCAGTTGTCCAGCTTGAAATTCTTCAAGTCTGTAAGCTTTGGACAAGGTTTTGTCTTCTTTCATATACTTTAACAGGAAAGCTCTACCATACAAAGGACAGAGAAAAGACATAAAAGTTGCAAAAGAAACACAGGTTGACTGGAGGACAGGCATCATGTTTACAAATAACACTGATAATTAGATTTTAAGAGTGCTGACTAACACATAGTTAGACACCTGCCATTTGCATGTTTCAGTGCTACTTTACATCTAGTAAGGGTAAGAAACTTAAGTAAGCACACAAACAAGTTAAGTAGATACAACAATGAATATGGCAAGATCAGTTAAAGGGTGTAGGAAGTAGGTGATCAAGCATAATTATATTTTCATCATGCCTAATGAACTGTCTATCATGATAAAAAGATTAAAAAAACCCACTCTACCTTGACAAAATGACATTAAGGCAGAAGGACAACAATGAAATCTTACTTTCAATACTACACTGTTAAACCTTTAAAACACCCCAGTAATTATGCAAGATAAGTAATATTTGTACCACTAGTACCAGAAACTGGTACCAGAAAGTATTTTCCTGACGTAGAAAGGAATTCTAGAATTATCTGAGTCCCTTCTAGAATCATATGAGTCCCTCCTTCTTCCTATACCGTGACCTTTAGATCAGAATTACTCCATTTCCAAACTTGTCTTGAATTCCAAGAATTCATTTCCTACAGTCTGTCATTAAATACTATCCCACTGAAGCTAAAACTTCAATCTGAGCATTACTATCAAAGGAACTGGGATATATTAAATTCATAAAGTTAAAAGAGGAGACATGAAGTTTAAGGTTCCAGTAATTCAAATTTGGACTGTAATTTGACAGCTTAAGGACAATGTTTTCTTGCTGCCCATTCGTCAGTGAACTTGATACAATTTGCAAAGGATTTTAGGTGCAAGTGACTGATTTGATAGCACAAATGTCAAAATGCAAGACAGGTTTGTGTTGGTATGATAGAGTTAACAGGAAAAGCAATTGAAGAAAAAGTATATATTTTATTACAAGGGCAAGCAGATGCAACACTGAGTACATAAAAGGAATAAGATCTGTTGAGTAAGGTGACATTTTTACATAGTCACTTTTCAAAGTAGAACTACATTTTAAGGGGTTTTGCATATGTTTTACCTAAAGACCTCTGTGATGAAGTGCCAATATCAACTTCCCCTTCTCTTTAGTTGCCAGTTTTATCTGATTTCTTTCTTCAGATATCTGCCAAGCAGTTTCAACTTGTTTAACAACATTTTTTTTAAATCAGCTGTCTTGCTGGAAGGTTGAACTGATGTGTGTGTGGGTGTGTTTATAATACATGCAAAAAATACATTAAAGCAATATAAAGGGTCTGGTTTATGCCTATAAAAGCAAGGATATTAAGCATTAAGGCAAAATACTGGAGCAGACACCTCTTTACATAGAAAAACAACCCCCTAACTTGCATAGAAAGTGTTAAGTGGAAGTGTTCTGTTCATTTAATACAGCTGCGGTTTATATACTTATACTGCAAAACTAATGGAACATCACAAGCCAAATTATTCTTTTTGGGAGTTATATTTTCAAAATATTTCATCCACAAATATCATATGTAATAAAATAATGCAATATATTTGATGGTTATCTATATTTCATTGTGTACTAAAGTGAAGTTTTTCTGAGCCAAATTATTTAATAAAATGTTGGTGACATGAGCGTAATCCAGCAAAACACAGAGTTGGATATGCTAGTAAAGGAACCAGAGCGGCATCCTGATCTGGAGAAACATTAAGGTTTCCTAATGATGTCAGTTCTGGGCAGAAAAGCTTGCCTGTTTCAGGGTCAGACCGCTAAATTGTCATAAGCAGCACTTAGAAATCCCTTAGGAAATTTCAGTTGTGTTATCTGACCTTTATGTTACATTGTGACTAAAAGTACTATAGGATGCAAATAGACCCTCACATAAACCTAATGGTAGAGACAGTTCCCCCATAGCATACATATCCACCTAACACTGGTGATCACAGTAACTGTAAATACTTGTACTTTTGATAGACACTATTTGTAGCTTACACAAGGGCAAAACATGAAGTTTCATAAAATGTTAATCCATAAATATTAAGGTGTTCCTTCTGGAAGACTTTCATGCGTATTTGTATTTATTTTTGACAACTGATAAAATATCAAATTCTTGTTGATGTTTCCTGAGAGAGTGAGAGAGGAGTTACTGTGAAGTTCATGGGAAAACATGAAAGATTTTAGAGCTCCAACAGTAACTTTATGATAACTGGATGATCAGCATCACTTTGATAAAGAGCAGCTATTTGTCTAAATCCTGTCTTATGTTCCTGTGTGACTTCTAGTTTGCTAGCATAATAACAAGCTGGTTTGCAAAAGTAAGTGTAAACATGCTGAGTGGCTTTTTGCCCCTCATATAAAGAAAACTGTTCAGAATAAACTTATTCTTCTGCTCCAGGTCTCTTTGTGCCACGTTTGCCATCTGCGTATCTTCAACACCTCTGCAAATGGTCAGAAGCTCGTGATCTTCTGTAATGCCTCTGACTTCTATACTTTTTTTCCAATACATCTTCTGCAGCAGCTGTCTGAAAGAATCAATGCAAATTCTTCCGTTGCTTTAAGTGAATTGACCTAGTTTTTGCAGGAAAGGTGAACAAAAAGGACACCCACAGCACCTGCCTGGTTCTGACTTTTGGACAATCACCACTGATTTCACCTGCCTGAAGTGCTAGTGATCTTCTGAGGGCAGGGAGAGCAGGAGGGTCCTGCTTTTCTAATCACTGACTGACTTTTCCCATTATGTGAAAGGAATTACTTTGTTTAAACTCTTTCAGTAAATAGAAGGTATCTTGCATCAAAGACATTTTAAGAGTTCTCCAGTTCAGTAATTCTGCTTGCCGCTGCCTGCCTCAATAAAAGAGTGAATTTGAGAGGAAATAAATGATGTTTAAGCTTGCCTAAACCTGCTTGAAGACACATGGAGAAAAGAAAATGGTAGTCTGTGGAATTTTTTCAAAACTTTTCTGGTTTTGGCATTGTTTGCCTTTTTCTGTCAGTCACCCAACTAAGAATCCAAAAAGTAGTAACCTGAGATTTTTACTCACGCACTACTTCAGCAGAAGCTTCTGCCACATGGAGTTCATAGGAAGGTCTCAGGGTATGTAAACCAATCATTAGCTGGCCCAGATTGGCCCTTCATGTTTACATATCTTCCTTTTTGTAAAAAAATAGTTTCCTCGAACAATCCTTAGTGATTGCCAACACTGACCCAGGAAGTTGAAAAAATGTGCCAACAAATGAAGAGCTAGTCATAAAAGGTTGTATATGCTCATCTGTTAGAGTAGTAAGGCTCTATGGACTGTTATTTTTAAACACCGGACTACTCAAAAAGTCACAGCATAGCTTAAAAATAAGAGGAATTCCTCCAATTATTATAGACTCATTCAGATCCCATGTATTCTCTGACACTGCTTGCCTTTATAGACCCACGGTTGATCATTTAGGGGTCTTTTTATAAGCCTTTGGCAAACTTTAGCTGTATTTGATGACTGTGGCTGCATAAGCCACTGCTTTGGCACAACAGATCCTATAACCATCTCTAGAAACAACCAGCCCATCAGGCACTCACCCATCAACACGCTCCACAAAAAGGGATTCCCAGGTGCCCATTAAACACTGATCTAACACCAAACCACCAAGTTCAGCTTCGTACTCTGATGGTAACTAACTCTTGCCCTAACTTTTGCCTGATATTTGAAATTTTCATGACAACTTGATCACTTGAATCTCAGTTGCTTGAGCACAATGCTTTCTGCATCCATCTATCATGCAAGGGCAGATACCCATCTGACCTAAAGTACTCAAACAGAACACTTCAACATAGTAGTTATAATTTAAATCAATTGCAAGGCTTCACAGAGAAACTCTGTTCTCGTAGTGACAGGAAACTAAAACTAACATGTTCAGTCAGACACATTGCCACAGGTGTTAGACTGCCATTTCACAAAATTATCCTCCTTTATATTAGTTTATAGTAATTTGATAAAAAATATTTCACCATCCCAATTTAGGTCTTTTTCCTCCCATAATTATGCTTCTTTCACCAGCAAAGCGACAACTCACCAGTGCTAAGAGTAACTGAAGCCATGCTCAACCTCTGTGCTGTTGAAATATAATGTCTTGTGCAGCTTGTAAAGTGTCTCCCCTAGTATCCGTACCTAATCCTCATCCAAATCAATACTTAGTTATGACTATTATTACTAACACTACTGTAGAGGATACAGCCATGACAAAAAAAGGAGATTCCAGGTGTAAGAATTAAAAAGCATGCTTGATATAACAGGGAGTAAGGTTTAATACGTATTTCAGACAATATCAGAGTTCAATTTATGTCACAGATATAAATATGTGAAGATTTTCATCAAAGACAACTTTTGGGTTTTGTGCTTTAATGCAATTACCTGGAATGAATAACTTGACACTGAGATGGTCAGCTTAGTTTTCTTAACTACAGATTCCTTTCAAAATTTACATTTTTTGTTTGCAATATTGTAAAATACATTGATGTATGCTTAATATTATGTCATAAAAATATACCTATTTAAATGATAGAATGCAAAAACTATGAAAATAAATATCTGAAGCAATTTCATGCCATGCAGACCACTTACTTTTTCTAATTTATATATCTGACTTCAAAATATGCAGCTTAAGTTCTAAATTAAATAAGCAAAACTAGATGAATTAGGACCTTATTTTACATTTAGCTCTGTGGAACTCAGAATTGAGTTCACGCATCAGCACTTTTCTTTTTGTTAATGAGTGCACAACATTTCCCACTTTCTCCCATGGACATCTTATTTTGATTCTTGAAAAGCAAAACTATTTTCAGCATCAGGAGAAGACAGCAGGCACTCAGGGATATACCTGTCAGGTGTCTAGAACAATATGCTTATTTTTTAAAACTCTAATTACTGTTATTAGAACATTTTTTTTATCAAAGTAGCCTATACCCTGAGCAGCAGATTGGATTCTTCAAAAGAAGAAGCTGGACAAGGAATTTACTAAAAAAAGCAAATTTCGAGCGGAAGAACATCCAGAAAGAACAGGAATCAACAACAGATGGTAGATAAAAGAAGAAATAATCCATAAAAACTATCTGCATAAATAAAATAAGACATACTTTTCCATGCAGAAGCTCGTAACACTTCCTACTAGACAAAACACTGGTGTTTTAGTTGTGGGATAACCGGAGAGTGGCAGGGCTTCCTTAGCTTTCCCAGGACCAATGTGGGCAATATGCTGAACTAAAAAGGGGAAGGTAATTGCAGTTCAAAGGAAAAAGGCACCTCTTCTCCTTTTGACTTTCAGTTCAAGCCTGGGGCCAGGAACTGGGCATGCAAGGAAACTATAATAGAGAATTAGGCTCACAATATCAACTAACACATCCTGAATTTTTTTCAGAACATGCTTTGCACAGACACTCCATAAAACCAAGGACCATACAGTGAAAAGCTGAGAATTCAAGTTCCTTGTAAGATGTCACACAAAGCGTATCACCTCAAGTGTTTAGCATCTTGATCAATGCTTATCTAGCATTGCTGTTCTGCACTAGAAATGAGATTGAAGTGTATGTTAAGAGAAGTTTAAGGTCTGATTGTCTAATGCAAGAAGCTTGAAACTAGAGACAGAATTCAGAAACATAATCTCAAGACAAAAAAAATAATAAAGGTCAAAGATTCAGATAAATTCTGCAGTTTTGGCAAAAACATTAGGTGTTTTAGAAAGTATTCAAAAGGACTTCGGTCACTTTTATGCTCAAGATCAATTTATAGTATTAAACACATCTGGCCTAGTATCTTTAGTAACTATGTTTACATAACAAGCATGTTCCGTCACAGAATATTATATAACTACTATTACTTATTCAAGGATCTGAATTCCACAGGAAATTCTATGGAGCCAAACAGTATTGTACAGCTTTTCATAAGTGTTTATGGCAGAACTTCAACTACTTTCTTGTTAATGAAGTGTCCAGAGTTTTTTCTTTCCATGTTTATCTTAAAAACATTAATTTAGAAATTAGAAACATGTGACAATAATGACTTCTGCATACTGCCAGAAGCTAAATGCAGTCTTTATAATGAGAAAGATTAGTATTAACTTATGTTGCAGTAAATAAGACAGATTCACAACACAAGGAAGTTTCCACAATCAGAACTGCAAACGCTAATCCCTTTATCAAATAGCCATTCACAGCCCTAAGAGCCAGAGAATATCTTCCATAAAACATACAACATACATTTTTTTCTTTTTTTAGTTCAGTCTGATCAAATAACAAGCACTCACCTTCTTAAAAACAGGTAAGTACCACAACCTCTTCAGCTTAACCAAGTAGTTTCCCCACTGCAGGATGTTGGGGCCCTAAGGATTTTCATCTCTCTTTGAAACACCACCAAGGTAAGATTATTTTATAAAGAATACCATAAATAATAGTTAAGCCTCAATCCCCACATGAACAGCACAGAATAAAATACTATTAGACCTTCAAAATTCACAGAGTAGTCACTGGCATAATTTAGGCTGTCTAGATTGATAAGGAGAATCAAATCTTCATTGCATGTAAAACCCATTACATATTACATTTCAGATAGAAACACCCACTGTATCAGATCCACACATAATTCTACATAAACACAGTGTCATGGGGATATCTGCAAGTAACATTTTAGTGGAAGAGAATAATTAATGTTCATAATGTTCAGTTCTGCTAACTTGTGTTCATCTCAGACTTCCCAGCAAAAATCTATCCCCATAACAACTTCTTATTTGGAAAATGACCTTTTCTTTCATGTTTCCAACTCAAACTACACAAAATTCCATGTGCAGCATGTTTAAAATGTGGTATATAGGACAGAGAACACAGGCACTATGACAGCTCATCTAGGTGGCTCTTAAATTCAGTCCTAAGTTTTGCTGGGTCACCTATAGATGATGTAGAATCTTGCGTGTGTGGCTATGAGTAGACAAAGGAGGTGAGGGAAAAAAATTGTTACAGTTTGTCCGATTTTCTTTTGTAGAAGTTTTGTCTGGGTTTTTTGAGGTTTGTTTATTGCTTCATTTTGTTTTGGATGTGATTGCACAGGTGCCAACTTTTTAAATCTCTAAAAGACAAAGGTCAAAAGCTGGAAGCTGCTGAACTGCTAAGTGTGGTGAACTGTGGTTGAATGCAGCAATGTGTAGCTACAGAGCACCTCCCCAGCCGGCAAGCATGAGCACGCTGTGGGCCTGGGGGCTGCAGAAGGCAGTCTGGTCTTGTGCATGTGTGGGGCGGTGACTGCGCTGTTAGTACTGCCTGAAGCTGAGCTCCACAAGCAGATGACTGATTCCTTAACCCAGCTGTCATCGCCACGTGTCAGCTCCTTCCCCCGGCATGCCAGAGGTTTCCTCTCCCCACAGTCTGCTGGCATAACTGCTCCAGTAATTGTTTGCTTACTTAGTTCAGTTAGAATGATCTGAGCAAGCTTCAACATCGGTAGTATACTTTTAAAATTATTTAAGCCTATAGATGGAATGGGGGTGGGAAGCAACCACACAGGTTATGCCACAGGTGGTAACCTGCAGCAGGGGCAGTGGTGGGGAATTTTGGAACTAGGAGGCAACGGGGGTGAGCAGAGGTTGAGCTAGGGGTGCAGGGCAAGCTCCCTATATCCAGCTGCAGGAAAAGAGGGCCAGCAGCCAGAGACAGGGAGGAGGAGAAGAGGGAAAGGAAAGGCTGAAGCTCACTGGCATGTACCCACAGTGACCCAGCACCAGCGGGATAGTTCAGGGTCTTCAGAGTTGAGCCAGGCACAGGACTGGGATCCTCAGTGGGGCTGTCAGCAGACCACCACATCCTATAGCTACCAGCCTGCCCCCAGGGTTGCTGAAAACCAGAGGAATAACATCAAAGAGCTGTTATTGTGTTAGACCTCATCTTCAGGAGGAACCTACAATTAACAACCGTCATTGTGCACAAAACCATTGAGAGATACATGGGCAACTCAAGTGACCAACACTTTCCCAATTGCTGGCTATCATATTTAACAGAGCACTTTAAAAGTATGAACTAATACACTGTGAGATTTGGGACACAGCATTACTACTGTCATAGTCTCCTTTGCTTTATTCCTCTTGCAAATGAAAAATAGAGCAGGAGATTGTATTCTTCATGGATATTAACTGGTCCAACTCTGGATTCTCTTAACGTAACTCTTTCTCCATAGTCAGTGAAGCTTTATTAAAGGTTAGAAGAAAATAAATAGTCCTGGGTAGACAGGCTGGGGCTTAAGCTTATTTTTGCTAATTTAGGTGGAAAACTTTTGAGGTCCAATTCCCACCTTAGGCTGCTTACTAGGTAACTTGCCAATCTTTAAAGCTGTTACAACTCGATTTATACTACCTTGCCAGACAAAACAGACAAGGAATTAACTGGAATGGTCACAAATGCCTTTTTTTTTTTTTTTCCTAATATAAAGCAACTTACCCAGTTGCCAAAACTGTATTTGAAATAGAACATCTACCAAGAGCTTTATGTGGCCCCCATAATTGCTGTGCACCTATCTGAAAACAATGAAAAGTAGTAGTCTATTTAGGAATATGGTTGAGATATTTTAATCTATGAATAATATATGAAACTGCCTAGGGAGGATTTAAAAAGGGGGGTTGTTGACATGGGTAAGAAATTTTGCACTAGTGAAGAGAAATAGTTGAAAACAATGCAATCTTCTTTGGATAATACATCATTTTATTGTCCAGTGTAAAGTATTGTAAAGAAAACCAAAGAGACTGAAATTATTGGCTCAGTTTAGAAATTATAACATTGAACAAATCAAAGTCAAAAAATAAAAGCCCAAACAATAGTGGGAGATGAGAGGTCTGGTCGGGTTTTACAGAGACTATCCAAACAGCTGGAAAAGATGTTGATTCTCTGAGGGAAATTTGTAATGTATTTGACTCATGTTTTTGTGGAGCTGCGGATTATCCTGAGGGGCTTGAAGGAAGGAACATATGCCAAGAAGTTAAGAACATTATCTGGAAAATTACAGTATTTTAGTAGTTTTCCAATATAACCAGCAATAGAATCTAAAGTTAAAAAAAAAAAAAAAAATGAAAGAAAAAGTAAAACAAGAACTAGTGGGGTGGTCAAAATAAGAGCTTAGCTATTGATTCTTCTGCTTTGTTTTCACAAAATACAAGTAGATTTATGTCTTCAAAAATTAGGTTTTCTTTTAAAAAAATGTTTTCAGGATTAAATAAAATTTTTAAAAAGTTTATCAATTACTTCCTGATTTTCACAATTTTACATCTATTAAAATGACAGAAGTAAAACCTGTCATTAATACAGCTCTTATGGGCTTGTTTTTTTCAAGTGACATATGTACTACACATTGAAAGTGACAGACTACTCTTAACATGTGTAATAATACTGTCTCCACAAGTAAATGTGTTTTATAATGATTATGGCTTTACAAACTATTTGGTTTTAGAGATTTTCAATATGCTTCCTCTCACCATTTTCAAGTACTTTATGAAACTGGTAATTATAGAGATATTTTGTGTCTTTCTGAAATTACATCATCTTGTATTAGAAGCCATCTTCATGTAATTAAACATGGGGCTGAAAAGCTTACATTGTCACTTTTTCAGACAAAAGTTGTTGTCTTCCCTTAACAACAGTGGCTGAAATTTGTGAGGTGTCAAACCAAGATGACTGGTATGTATTGTCTTATTCATTACTAATTATTTACTAAGTATTAAATTAGTAATAAAGGTAAATATTCAGAAATTAGTCCAAGCTACTGTTTCTTGTCCCAGTGATAAGATTTTGGGGTTTTCACTTCTAGTTCAGTGACCCAGAATTTAATATTTGGGGAGAAAAATTAAATATACCAGATACTTGCAGAATTTGCAAACACACCTTGATTGAAAGGAGTCAGTGATAGACAAGCCTCTGTAAGAATGGATGTGCCTGGTGTTCTCAACTTGGATCATAAGGCGGGTAGGGATGTGAGGGGTGTCCCTGATCAAGCTGAAGCCAGGTTTGTACACAATAAATTTTGATCCCTTTCTAGCATTAGAAGCCTCCAGCTGCACTTCCAGAGATGGGCTGGCCAGGGGGTCTACACCACTTCACGGGGGGATCCTGGCACAGCTGGGATTCTCTGAGGTAGGTGGCTATACCTGCTCTTCACATACTGGTGCACTAAACAGCCATGTGTCCCAAAGGCAAATGTACCACTGGAAATACACTAGCAATAGAAATTCTGGTACAATTTTGGAAAGACAAGAACATTGAATGAGAGACCGATCCTGTTCCCAGAAAAAATCAAAAGCATTTTTGTCATTAATTTTGTCTGGAGGACACAGTCCTGCAGAAGAGTAATCAAGTTCAAAATTGTTTGCAAGCTTAACAGTTTTAAGGCTGAATGATGAACATATCCAAACCTTTGGGGAGAAATTCTGTTCGCTCTCTTAAGTCCAAAAATGACAATTAGAGTTGAAGTGACACAGTTGAGCAGATCCACACACCAGTTTAAAAATCAGTCCAGAATCCAGAATATAGCAGCCAACTGAGAAGTATCTGGGGATGTCCAGATCCATCCAAAGAATTCATAACACAAACTGCATTTACTTAAAAATTATAATAAATGTATGAAAGCACGTTAATATAAAGGCCAGAAAAGTAACTGAATTTACCAGGATATGAAATTCTGACCAATTTCTACAGCAAATTGAACTTGAGAAAGATGGGAATTGGGTTTTCACTTCCCATTGAAAAATTACAGACTAAGCAGTAGAATTTAAATTTTGAGTAGAAATAAATATGAAACATGTAATAAGAAGACTTCTGTTATGAGTGGAAGTACACTATATTTGAACAACACAGTTTAGTTTTTTCCCAACACCAACATAAAGAAATGCAGATTCATAAACAAAATAATTAAAACAGGAACAGTTTTCCTATGTTCTTAATTTAAACCATGTCTCAATTTTGGATCTGTTACAGAAGGGGAGGCAGCCTTTTAAAGATGGGTTTAAACCCTTATGCACAAATATTTCTCCATTTCAGTAATCAGGCATGTCTGTTTTAAGACAATAAGACATGACAGGTAGCACATTTGCAGGAGATCAGTGAGTTCCTTGGTTGCTCTGTAAGACTCAGGTCTAAAGGCACAGTGACATCAACCAGCCGAGAAGTGCAGTAATCCCCTGGGACTAGCTGTCATGTCTCATTGTCATTATGAAAGAAAAATGGTAAACAAGGAAGCCAGTCTGCAATTATGAATTTATGGATGTTTGTTAATGAGTATCTCAGACCTAGTCAGACAGTTCCTTTTGGAGCCTTTTTCAAATTTCACAGGCTGTTTCAGAATGGTCCTTCAAAACTGATTAAAAATGCCACCATCATTAGATTATATGAGAAAACCCACATTAATATGTTAACACAAATACACTCTGAAAACCTGAGTAACACACATTCCCTGTAAGTTTCAGCTCTTTCCAGTGGGCAAATAATACAGGGATGGAAAAAGAAGAGGAGAGGGAGAAAGGGATTTAATTCATAAAGGCACAAAAAAGAATGACGCAAGAGGACTCTTAAGTACCAAATTTAATATATTTCTGGTTTAAGCCACACAGACAAAAATGAGGTATCAGAAATCATACACTGTGATTTATGCTAAAGGAATCCTTCAGAAAAATCCCCAGGCAATTACACAAAAAGATAATGAGGATGAGATGATACAATTTAAATGCAGATCACCCAGACAGACACCCTCTAGGTCGTTTAGTAAGTCCAGACAGATGGCTCTTGCAGCAGTTCTCTTACCCTGACTATCCTTAAAATAAAGGTAATCACTTCGACTAAGAATAACCTAAAGGCAAAACCCAGACAAAAAAAAAAAAAAAAAAAAAAAAGTCTTTCCAAAAAATCTTTCTCCTAAAATTAATTTCAGGATTATAATAAAGTAGAATTCAACTAGAGCAGGAAGATATTAAGAGAAAGAGAGAACCGCTGATGATTTATAATGAGTGCTGGTACCAGACAGGGGAGTAGGGTTGGGATGGCAGTGGATAAGCAGTTCATAAACGTGTCTTGGGCTACAGGTCATATACAGTATAACACAGTACCCTTTTTATGGGAGAGATTTACTTGCATGTCTGTTTAATCCTTTGCTGAATGCCTTGGTACTCATACATCCTTAAGAGAGAGAACAGTGCTGTTTCATATATGTTGCCTATCAGTATCCAGGCACTAGGCTGCAGTTGGAGTTTTATAATTGATCAGAATGTATTTCCCCCAAATAAAGTTAATTTTTCCATGATTTTTTGAACAACAAAGGCAAACAACCACTGAGCCACTGACAAAGCCTTAAGAGCCGTCTGTCTGCGAAACAAAGAGGAGCATGTCACAGAGTAGTACTTACCACCACCAGCTGAGACCCAAGTATGTAAACAAGTTTTGTCTGAAATCACATTTTGTTTTCATGTGTTGGGGAAACCTGTTACTACTCGCCCATTCAATACATTTTCCTCATTGCAGATAAACCCAGGTGCTGTATGTTGCATGACTCAAACCAATTTCAGAGCAGCATGCCAGTAAGCTTCTAGATGTAAAGCCATTCTGGTGTAAGGGCACGAGAGGCACCTTCCTCCTCTCTGTTCACTATTTCATTTTCAAAAGTTGTAAGAGAGGGATAACATGACATTGCAGCTGTAATATATTTCTTGTCAACAGTGAACCCCCTACCTGCCAAGAGTGTCTCTGCAGACCTTCCATCTAACTGATGCCCTCACTGTACTTAAGCAAACATAACCTGAGCAGAGCTCAGCTGGAGGGAAGTCCTCCTGACTTAAGCAACTGAAGCAACTCTGAGTGAACCAAAGAAGTGACTAGTGAAAATGAGTGATTGAACTTCATGTAACAGTACTGCAAGTCTCTGCTACACATTATTTTACACCTTCAGATCACCAAAGCAACCATTGCTCCAGCTCGTCATGTCCCAAAACCTTGCCACCATCTGCTCTGGAAACAACACTGACCATAAAGTTCAAAGACACAGGGCAGCACAGTGTTGTTCCACATCTACTCACATTTAGACATTTCTATCACAACACGAAAATAATCGGATCCAAATATATATATTTCTATGCAGTACCAAGATAGGTGACCGAAGAGGAGACTGAGTAAGTTTCAAAAATCATCTTAGTTCTATAATCACAGCAAACTGTAGTGCACAGTAAGAAAGAAAAATATATTTGAAGTGTTTCAGGTATAATTACATGAATTATGGTTAAAACATATGAAAGAATTCAAACATATTAAAATAGGAATAACATTCCTTTCAGAATTAAAAAAGGAAAATTACTATGAATGATCCAAAACAGGACCAGGGACTTTATATTTGTACGAGTGATTTTATTTTATCTAGATCCAAGATATCATGGAAAGAATAACAAAATATTTGAAGGATGCAAGGTGATAATGCTTGAACGTGGCATATCCCAGCTCTTACACAGCACTTGATATAGTTACAAGTGTCTTCCTTCTTCAGATCTCAGATATAAATGCATCCAAGGGGAATCAGATATCTTCTTGCTTAACAGCTGTAGTAGCCTATAAAGTTACCATGCCATAGATGTTTCAACTGTCATTCCCCACACACACATTCATTTGAGCAAAATAAAGTAGCTAATTGTACAAGCACCAGTAAAATTCAACTCAAAGAAAAGGTTACTTTAAACTGTCTTCATCAGTAGATTACACCAGCACATTCTACTCAGAAAATAAAGAGAAGCACTCTCACTGCTGGGTATGTCATTGCAGTTCAGGGCCAGTAAGCAATGTTTTGTGGAGTAACATTGTGACCGTTCCATGCAAAACCTGACACGGCTCCATCTTCATTTTGGCTGTTGCAATTATATTTTCAAGTTGAGAACAGTAGAAAGATGGATCATTTTTGCTAAAATAAACCCAAACCCACTTTCTTCTCTTTGTACCAGGAAACAAAGCCATGGAGATTTATCTGCTATTGTCAAAAATTTACATTTCAAAGGAAAAGTAATAGTACCTTTCCTAAAAGAAGTTATAATCGGCATCTCTATCATGAGTCCTATGAGGCCAGAATTTTAGGACAATTAAGAGTCTGTAGCGGCTAAAGCAAAACCTTTTGTTTCACAAGGCATTAATATTTCAAAATTTTCTCCTGTCTCCAATAAAGAATTGTATTTTCTTGAACTGCAGTATTTACTTTATTATCATCTTCAAGAGGTATCTGCCAAGAATAATTCATATTGTGGGATTTTTTGGAGGGGGGGTTGGGGTGTTTTTTTTTTTTTATTATTTTTCTGTGGAGCTTTGTGTTGGTTTTTTTGAATCATTATCATAAATCAGGCTCTATGATGGTAAATGTACACATAGTGGACACGAAGTTCTACTATCTTGAGAAATAATAGTTCAAGAGCTTCCAACAGTGCCATTTTTCCTCTCAGAACAAGCAAAAGTCTTGCAAATGGTAGGAGCTGTGCAACGACTGATCTTCCTATTTAAATCAAAACCTTTATTCCTAACTTGAAGAACGATGAACAACTTGCCAAAGGCATATGACTAAGGACTCGAGAGGAGCGTTATAGGGAAAACTTGCCTCTAGAGTTTTTGATCACTTTGACTTAATCACGCCACACAGCACGTTCTTGTGAGAGATAAGCATGGTCTTTCAGACACAGAGCACCATAAGAAACAAAAGCAGATTTACCAAATGGAAACTGTCTAGACAGTCAGCAGAAACTTGAGCGTTAGCAGGAGGCATCAGCATGCCTCTGAGCCATTACAAGAGAGGATTTTGCTGTTGCCCTAGAAAGACTCTTCTCTGAAGCAGAGTTCCTACCCATGAACAAAATGCATAATCACTCCTCAGCTTTTTGTCTTTTTTTTTTTGGTCACTTTTGTCAAGTCACACCTACCATGCAAGCTCAGGCCTTGTATGCAGGTGATCAAACCTCTGTTTTGAGGACACAGCCACAGCATTTACATAGGCCATGTAGCTTGGCTGCTGCGGCAGCAGCATGCACAGAGTGAAAGAGGAGGAAGCAAAGGGCTCTAGTTTCACATCCCACCTTTGCTCTTGTTTGGAATAAGAGGATGATAGCATAATGATTCCTGAATGTCCTAAAGAAGAATATCTGTCAATATCCTGAATTTCCCAATAACTCAAGAATCAGATCACTTTAACTCTTATCATCATTTTTGTTTTATAAGAAGACCTGTATCTGAATAGCTGTGGAATCACATGGAAAATAAATTAAAGAGAATGTTGATCTTTAAAATCTTTAACGAAATAATTATAATTTGATTCTGGTTTTATTTTTGTTTCTCTTTTATTTTTTGTATTTTTTAAAAAGGCCAATTGGGTTCGCATGAGTATACTTCTTTTGCAATAATTGATTCTACAGATGTTTAGGAATTTAGAAAAGTAAACAAATAATGTCGCAAATTAGGCTTGGGGAAAATCAACATTGAGTGTTTTAATCCACTGCATCACAGAAACATTTTAATATTGATCCTTCACTAACTATAAATGATAGGAAGTATCCAGCACATTAGCTATTTCCTGCTAGTACTTAAAGTTTAAATGTTTATGCACAGAATGAGTAACCTCAGCCAGCTGAGTTTACAAAAATTGGGTTTGGGTAGATTGGGTAGAACATTATTAAATTTATTAGCATTTATGTATATTAGTGTAATATTCCAATATATTCAAGCTGGTTTTCTTCTAATCTGAAAAACTCAACAGCTCATTACCATTGGCAGTTAAAATGATGCTAGACTCAGTGGCAGCATGCCTAACCTCAAAACCATAAAGGTTCACTGCAGCAAGCAAGCCTTTAAATCTCCACAGTGTCCAGTGGGGACAATCAGAATTGTGCTCATTGAGAGGAAACTACAACAACAATACAAAAGGGTTGCCACACCTAAACAAACATTGTGAGTGAAGGTAATTTCAAACTTTCTATGTTTGCAAACTACTGAGGATTCTTTTTCAAGGAAAAGCAAAATGAGATCCAAGTCTTTCCATTTATGTTCTCTTAAATCATCTGGATTTCTAGTATTTATTCTTTACGCTCTACCAAGCAATATTATAATTTACAGAAGTTTTTGCTGATAGAAAAATATTGGAAACCCTCTCCAATGCCAAGTGTCAGCAGTTTACAAAGTTTAACTGGTGAGTAATGCACTGACAAAATACCACAATGAAAATTTTTTTCAAAATATTTAGGACTTAGAAATACTTGAGGAAATAGTAATGTCTCCTAACAAATCAAGTGTTTCAAGAATAGACCACCCAAATGTATTATCATAAAAAGATGTCAGTTTCTTAATTACATGCTCAAACAACACTTTTACACTTTGCTTCACTTTATTACCTTAGAAAAAAAAAAAACCAACAACAACAAAAACAAACAAAACCAAAACCTAAATGTGTCCTCTCTAGAGAGTAAAAGGTTTACAGCAGGAGGCAGGTTGAATTAACTTTTCTAGTAACCAACTTCCTCATGTTCCAATTATTTTGGATATAGTTTAACTTGAACCATGATAATGTACATATAAGGCAAGGGAATGAAAACACTACCACTTTTTGGCATCTGAAATGGCTTTACTAAGACCACCTACAATGACTTAAACTGTACATACTTCCAACTAAATTTAAAAATACTTGTGTTCATTCAGTGTATTTTGTATCATTTCAGCTTCCCCACACAGACTGGTCAAGAACAACTGTATTTCTGCAGTCTGTGCAAAATGTGAGATATACACAGACACGCTTCAAAGATTCTACAAGATACCACCTTAGTATCAGATTTCTCAGATTCTCAACCAGTCTATTCTGAGAAAGCATACACCTGAACATTATTAAACAGTAAATTGTGAACTAGAAATAATTTACATAGAAATTAATCTGAATGACGATGTGGTATCCTTTATTTACACCAGTCTGCTAACTCCTAGCAGTCAGAAGTTCAGACTAGGTCTCCTGCCTTTTAATGCAAATAAATACATTTCTTATTAAGACTTCATAAGGACTTCACAAATATGACCCTAATTTACACATACATTACTAAACCTCTATTCCACATCTTAATTGTGTTTTAAAATGAGTAAAAATATTTTTCTAAAATGTATGCAGTAATAATATGCCTGAATATTCAGAGGTAACTACCAGCAAGATGCCTTAAACACTGGGATGGCCAAGTGAATATTAAACAGACACGGACTGTATTTTTCTATTCAAGAGCAAAGTGCTGAAACAACTACTTTGTACTTTACTACTTACAAGCCATATTGTGTTCATCACCATATTACAGACTAGTAAAGTCTACTAAAGGGACTATCAGTATCTGATGAGAAAGCAGTATGTACTGGCAATCCATTAGAAAAGGGTAACAAAAGGACAAAGTATTTAAGCAATTGAATTTCACAGCAGATAACTTTAGTGGGTGTCATAAAATGTGCTATATCTGTAAAAACATGAACATACTGAAGGGGAACATGGAATAAAACTGGATCAGAGGTACTCTATCAAAGAAAGCAGGGAAAGAATAGGGATTTTGTAAAAGAATTCATCACTGGTCCTTCTTCTCTGGGTGATTGCCCTACATTTCCTTCTAGGGTTCTGACAATATCTTTGGGTTTTTTTCTTTCTTATTGCACTGCAGGCCTACCATTTATTTTCACATATTCGTTAAATGACTAAGCACTTCTCATGGGCGGCTGTCCCATTGGTGTACTTTTTATGTGAACCTGAATTTGAAGGGATCCTATACCTCATCTGAAACTAATCTACTGTGCAAAGAAATTTCTACTTATCTCCTCACTGCACTAAAACTGTTTAAACCAGATGTGTCAAAGTTATTCTGCAAAAAGGGGCTGAATTCCATGTTTAATTATGCCCCATGGAGCAGGTCATAAACCTCGTGCTATCACTGACAAACTGGTTTTGATCCCTCTTTAAAAGAATCTGCTTTGACCCAATGACTAAACACAAAAACCAGACCTACAGAAATGAAGGAAAAAAATAAGAAAAAGAAAAAAAACAAGTTTTAGTATTTGTTATCTCATGGAAAATAATTGGGGGGTGGGAATAATGATATTAGATGTTAATACAGTATTGATTGACAAACAGGTGATATAATGGGATAAAAAAAACCTAACAATGTGGAAGCAGAACTAGCTTAAGTTTTCACCTCTCAGGAAGTACCCCACTTGACAGTTTCTGCAAGAGAGTGACTGGAAGTTCCCAGCGCCCTTCCTGTGTGACAGCACAGTGTGGCTGCACTGTAAAATACATCACGGAGCCACTCTGGAACAAATACCTCTCTCCAAAAAGACAGGTGGGTGCATCAAAGAATGCATTGATTCTGTTTACAGGAAAGATACCTTCACCTTCCACGTTCAACAGCAGTGTTAGTACAGCACTGGGTATGCAAATTTGCTCCATGGAAATGAAGAAAAAGTGGCTAAGGACAGGGCTTGAGGAAAAAATTAAATCAAGCTGGCTTAGTAAATCCAGTGTGTAACCAAAACTTTCTCCATCAACCTTTTCAACCCACACATCACTAGAATAGCTTGTGAATTTTTCATACCTCACTCCAGTAGAAACATAGAAATGTCTGGGTTGGAAGGGACCTCCAGAGGTCATCTAGTCCAAAGCCCTCTGCTGAGAGCAGGGACATCCTCAACTAGAGCAGCTTGCTCAGTCCTCTGTCCAGCCCCACCCTGAGTGTCTCCAGGGATGGGGCCTCAACCACCTCCCTGGGCAACCCGTTCCAGTGCTCCGCCACTCTCGTGGTCAAGAACTTCCTCCTGTTTTCTAAGCTAAATCCACTCCTTTCTAATTTAAACCCATTGCCCCTCATCCTTTCACTCCAGGCCTTTGTAAACAGGCCCTCTCC